>SCLH01000027.1:295376-308720 GCA_004367855.1 Oikopleura vanhoeffeni
TATCATTCAAATATTCAGGATCTGTCCTTGAGGGTCTGTAATCCATATATTCAATTTTTAACCAAACTTTTTAGTGGACACTAAGAAGTCACAATTTATGTCGAATCAATTAACATATACCGTTGGAAATACCCCCGTAATCTAATCAATTTCCAAAATGCATAGTTTATAACCGCGCAAACTTTAATGTTATTTTTGGAGAAACTGGTAAATTATTTACCTCAAATAGATTTTTGCCCCAAGGTTAAAATTTCATAGAACGAATTGTGCAATTTCGCACAAATATTTAAAATGAAATATTGGTGAGATGCCAAGAAAACTCTCTTTGTCTAATAATAGTGATTAATATACAAAAGGTGGTCAGTTTAGGGCTGGTCAGTTTCTATAAATTTGTTCAGAATGCTTTTAGAGATTAGTTGAAACTACAGGAAATAAATATTTTTAATTATTTAAAAAATTATTGAACAATTCAATTATTGATAACTGCAACTTTTAAACTGATATGAACTAGAACCTGCCTTCCGGCTTTCCCAATAAATATTTTATCCGTAATATTATGCCGTAGAATATAATTTGGAATTTAATTCGTAATATTTTGGTGAGAAAACTTTTAATTTATTAAGCTAAAGCTTTAGAGGACATTATTTTAAACACGTCGGGAAAACAAAGGATTTACAATAATATACTATATTATATTGAATATATAAGAAAGTCTATAAAATATAAGAAATATGACCTAGTCAAAGACATTTGTAATTTGATTTCAATTGGGTCATTTAATAAAATGGCGCTCTTTTGCAACCGATCGAATTTAAAGGCCAATGCTTGCAAAACTTTTTTAGCAAGTTCAGAACCAACAAATTGTCAATCAATTTCTTCTCAGGCGTCATGACGCGTCAGACGGTTCTTTTCTAAGGTGACGAGGAAACATTAAATGTCCTATGTAGCATTAACATAAAGCGCGAAAAGGCCTCAAGATACCTATATAAAATAGTATGGAACATTATGGCCTCAGAAATCTTTCAGTGACTATATTTGAACCCTCGACGCTCATTGGTTAATATGACTTCAAAGTTCTTTGGTTAGCCATATCAACCAATGAGCGTCGAAATTTCAAATATCGCGAATAAAAAATTTTCACCTTGGCATGTTCCATACTGTATATCATATATAATATATCCGTTATGAATCATAAGTTATGATGCCCGGTTTCAAAAAACAACTTTCATATTCTTTTTTAAACAAAAAGTTTTTTTAACCGTCTTTATAATGGATACATTTAAATTGTACTGAGCACCGGCTCGTACCACTTACTTAACTCAAATACTGCACAAACAGCAGAACACGTTACCCAATCACAAAGCAGTTCTTCGGAAATCCGCTCGGAATTTTCATGTTTCATGATCACCCTCATAAAAGGACCGTACGTCGATATAAGTTTTGAATTTTTTTTGTCTATTTTTGTTTACCGGGTTTACACCTTTTAATGCATTTGAAAACATGAACTTGTTTTTTGAACATGTTGTTGCTCACATGTTGGCGCTCCATCTTGTGTAAGAACATACAAGATCCAGATTAAACCGGTTCTTTCAGAACCAGAGTCATTTGAGTTCCTGAAATGGGTTTCAAATCGATATTTCAATATTTTGAGCTTTTTTGATATCATTTTGCAGGAAAGTGAATGAAATTGATAATAATTGATGAGTTCGCGTTTTGTCTAAGTGCATGAGATCCTCAATTGAATACAAATTTAAGAAAAAAGGCAGTTTATTATTATTAGTGGTTATTTTTCAAACCGATTGAATTCCAGTTTTTATGAAAATGATACAGAGCAGCGATCTACTCAAGACTTACTATTTGTAAGAACCTTGACATTCATTTTCCAGAGAAAATTTATACGAATTTGTATTTATCAGTTTGAAATATCCCGTCAAACCCTGAGAACGAAATATGATGTACTGTGATATACTCTAGAGTAGGTTTGTTAAAATTCCAGGAAAAAAATCTTCGATAATTCTTGAATACCAAAACGGTCCCTGACCCCTTAAAATGTTTCTGTAAACGGAATCTAATTTTATAAGATTGTTGGGGCCACCCATTAGAAAATTCGAGAATGGAGGTTATTGATCAAAATTTTAATGAGATTGTAGGGGCTTGAAATAATAAATATATCATTTTTTTAAATTTGACATGCAAAAAGTATTTTTCAAACAGCATTCGAATTCTTGCAACACGGCAACATTATAAATTATTATTATTAAATTATAAACATTATATTTATAATATAGCACTTTAAATTATTTTTGTTGGGGGACACAGTAAATATGTTTTTTCATGCATATTTCGGCTTTTCGAAAATCCTATACATTTTTATAGCCAATCTTTACCGAAATCTCGAAAACATCCAAATAAAATAACTTTTGAACGCTCATGGGTTTACGTATTTTTCAGCTCCCGTTTCCTTCACATAAGAGTCCCAGAAGCACTTGAATAACTTTAAAATCTTCAACCAAAAAATACATTAATATACATCTCATAATTATCTGAAATCCTTATTATTAAAAACTACTGCCGCTTTTTTCTGTAGGGATTTCTGCACATAGATAAAGCTGCAAAAGCAATCATGCATTTTTAGTAAAAAGTCGCAGTAGTCTATGAAAGCAAAAATCTCAGGAGATCAGTTTTTAGGACAATCTTCTGGTAATATATTTCTACGTTCAATATTCCTATTTGGCAAATAATGTGTTTTTAACCAATAATAGCGGCAAAGTATTAAACACTTATGTTGAACAAAGAAATCGCTCGCTGTGGGATCATATATGTCAGGACTTTTTTGGATGATTACGATCACTAAATTTAATTAGCGTCGACCAGAACTTCAAAAACAACCTTTTTATACAAAAAGTATTTGGTTTTGATACTTTACATTCACATTTTTTGACAAATAATTGAACTTTTTGTGTCTGACTTTTTAACCAGAGTGGCTTTTCGAATCAGACGAAAAATAACTAAAGCTCAGGGAATTCCCGATGATAATATAAAGAAAACAAACCTGTAAGTTCACTAACCAAGAAAAAAAAATCAGATGCTCATTTTCGATGGTCATTATGAACCATTACTACTGATCAGAAAGTGAGCCTCATAATTCTAGGATTTCACTCTAAGGGGGAACCCCTCATGGGAAAACACGATTCTGTGTTTTTTGAGGGCGAATATCTTAAAGACTGCACATTGTGGAATCAAATAGTTAAAAACTATGTAATATTTGAACGAAAATCTTATATCCTGAAACATAATCGGAGATCACTGATTGCTCGACCAATCAGGCACGAGCTCAAAAAAAGAGGCATATTTTGTCGCGAAAAGCCTATTCCTCCGTGAGTTTTGAAGGTAGGAAAATTGTTTGTAGCTTTTATTAACCACAAACTACGTGCGCAGGTCTGTTACTATCGTTTTTAAAAATTTGTAATAAATTCGCTACAGAATAGCCAAAAAACGATTTTTTGAGCTGATTTTGAGCGTCTCGCGCAAAAACCTATTTCTCCCTGGATTTTTTAGTAACACATTTGAAAACTGTATAAATCAAAAGCTTATGAGTTCGTCGAGAGCTGTCACTATGGAAACCTAAATTCCGATGATTTTTCTCTTCCCAAACTTAACTTTTAATTCCTTAAAATCCATAAATTTTGATTAAAATGCTTAAAATCAAGACAATATATTTTCAAAACTTTTTTAACGCTGTATTGTGTTAAAATTTACCACAGCTTATTGTCAAATTGTCCATATTTCAGAAAAAAACTAAAGAAAAAAATTCGTAATTTTTTGTTTTGAAACTCAATCCACGGAGGGTACCCCTTAGCAGGTGGTCTTCGCATTATTAAGGGGTTTTCCTATAGCCATATTGTCGACAAGTAATTGTTGGACCAACTTATTACCTCTCTTGTTGATAATTTAAACAAAATCTTTGCATCCTAACAAATAATGCAAACTGAACGGATGCTCGCCAATCAGAAACGTGCTTACAAAAGTGAGGAATTATTTTTTCAAAATGTATCTGTCTCCTGAGTTTTCAAAGTTCAAACAATGAATTCATGTTTTTAATAACCGGACAGAAGTGAGCAGACTGTCAGAGGTTGAAGTTTTTGGCCAAAATTTCTTTTTATTTGGCTGCATAAGATCCCAAAAACTGTATTTTGCTCTACTTAACATAGAGTCAAAATACTGTTTTTGGTGATTATGAAGGCCAAATAAAAAGCATTTTCCCAAAAAACTCACCTTGGCGGTCTGCTCACGTCGTCCGGGTTAATTTAAAACATAAATAATTGTTGTATCTTTAAACTCAGGGACGAGATTACATTTAAAATTTGCTTTGTCAAAAAGTGACTCCTCCTGAGTTTCAGTACCAATGATTCGATGTTGAAATTTAACCGAACCGAACGTGAGCAGACCGCCCAGGTGAGTTTTTGGGAAACTTCTTGATTTGGCTTCAGAATCACTAAAAACAGATGTTTGACCCTGTTAACTAGAGCAAATACAGTCTTTTGGTGATTTGAAGCCAAATCACAACGAAAATTTTTCCAAAACTCACCTTCGGCGGTCTGCTCACCGTTCTTGGTCCGGTTTTAATTTACAAACATGAATGCAATTGTTGACCTTGAAAACTCAGGGAGAAGATACATTTTGAAAAAAAAGAATGTCCGTCACTTTTGAAAGCACGTTTTTCTATTGGACGAGCATCGTTTTAATTTGGATTGTTTTAGGCTATGCAGATTTTGTTTAAATATAGCAAAGAGACGTATAGGTTGGTCGACAATTGACTTTTGCGACAATTGGCTATTAAAACCCTTAAGGGGGTGCCTCAGAACAAGCAGACGGATCGTTATATGATCTTACGAAAATAATAAGTCAGTAATATTTTTATGCTTATTATAGTAGCTGAACCGATATACAATGTGTTTCAGCTTCATAAAATTGTTTTTATTTATTTTGGAAGATTTGAGTTCGAGTTTTTCATTTTGAATAATCGTAAAAATTTTCAAAAAATTCAAACTATTATGAAAATTTTCCGCATTTTTGTTCCAAAATTTATTCTGAATCGTTGTTTGAAATCTATGAATAACCTAAAACTAGAGCCACTTTAACTTTTTTCATGCATGTTAACATATTTTCTGAACTGCTGTTTGAAAAATCATGATATGTTATTTGTCACTTTTTGTCGACTATTTTAGAAAAATTATGAAAATTTTCCGCAAATCAAGTCCAAAATTTTTATTACTGTGGTTTGCGTCTATAAGGACACCTCCTATAAGGACCAATATGGCAAGAAATATGGGCTAAAACCTACGCTTTGAGATTTGGCCGTCCTTCATAGGACAATAGGCAAAAATCAAAAGGGTTTTTTTCAAAAATTCACACATCTTTTTTTCGGTGAAAAATTGGTGAAGAGCAAAAAAAAATAAAAAAAAAAAAAAAAAAAAAGGTCTTCAAAAATATTAATGAAAGTTTGGAAAATAGGACAGATTTGGCGAATAATCTCAAGTTAAAGAGCAAAAAAAAAAGAAAGGTCTTCATATTTTCGGAAAAATTTGGTTTCAAATAATTCGATAAAAATTTTTGGAAATGGAGAAGAAAGGAAAAGGCAAACATTAGTTCTCTATTACAATTTCAAATTTCCCTTTATTTTTACATGTCTTTTATTCCCCCAAATTGCTCTCATTTTTCATAAATTGTCGTGAAGTGTCCAAAATTATTTTTTAATTTCAAAGTTAGTCTCTTATAAATACCAATGTCTTATATTTCAAATGTAGTTCAAATATAAGGATATATTTGCGAGAAGTTTAAATAAGAATTTGGGGAAATAGAAAGACAATTTCCAATATAAGGACATAAGTCACGATAAATAAGTAGAGATTTTTTGAAAATAAGGATAGATTTAATAATAAGGAAATATCAAGAAAAAAGGAAATTCTTATAAAAATTATTGGTAGTCTTTAAATTTTTGGGGGAAAATTATGGTTAATAATTAAAATTTGTACGATAATAGCTTAAGGACATATTTAGAAAATTCAGATGAAGAACCCTTTTTTTGCTCTTCACTTTTTGAAAACCCAGGTCTTTAGCTATGAAAATTTTTACTAGAAATGGTGGAGTTTTTCTAAAATTTTCGTAAATTGTGCTAATATTACCTCGAATTTATCCTCATTTTCCTCAAGTGTCTTTATATTCCCGAATTGTCCTAAATTACCCGGTGGTCCGATTTTCTTCCAAATTGTCCGCATATTTTGGAAATTGTCTAAGTATAAGCATAAGTTGGTTTATTCTTAGAGACAATTGGGAAATATAAGGACTAATTTGTTAAATATAAGGACAATTGTTAAATATAATGACACATGTGGGTATATAGGACAATTTGGCTAATATTTAAGACAATCTGGGGATTATAACGTGAATTGAAAAATAAAGTTAAATAGGGCAATTTTGAAAATATAAGGACAATTTGGAAAATTGAAGATAATTGGGGAAAATAAGGACCAATTGAACGTAATAAAGAATCCCTCTTGAAATTTTAAATCAAATATGAAAAGATGTGTGATTTGCTTATTTTTAATAGAAATTTTCTTACTAGAAATTCAAAATTTATAGTCTATATGCATATAGATATGAAGAAACAACTCCAAAAAATATTTGAATTATTTTAAAAAATTTGAAAAAAAATTTTTGAGTTATAAAATTTTATATAGTATTACCGATTGCAACTATGTTTTCGGAATGGGATTGTATAAAACTATGGCCAATTATTACGTTCTCGGGCGTAAGGCAAAAAACATTTTCTCATTTAGAACTTCAAAGAAAAATTTCAGATATCTTTGAAAATGATTGTCAAAAAAAATGTTTTTATGTAAAATATTTTTCCCACTATGGCAAAATTTAAATCGTATTGCGGGCTGAGATATGGAAACTGTTTTTGCTCTTTGATCAATTTTCGAATAAAAACAGGTGTTTTAACGATGTTTTCGAAAGACAGGTTGGTGTTATCAAAAATAGCCTATATTTGCTATGCTATGGGCGCCTATAAGGACAATTTTGGGGAAAAAAATCAAAGGGTATGAATTCACAAATTGTCCTTTATGGTTTATAATTTTTAAGTCCAGTCAATACATTTTGTCTAAGCGGACGTGCGTTCTTAACTCACGCTAAAATTTCAAAAAACGGCCGCTTAGACAACTTTTGACGTAACATTTCGTTGGGGGATTATGTACGTCAAATTATTTTGCTATAATATTTGATCCTGGGTTAGGTGCCCTTTTGTCAACACTGAGAAATTTAATTTTAAATTTTTGATCGAAAACTGAACAATTTTCTCCCATTGTCAAAAATCAAATTTAAAATTAAAGAAAAAAATAAACATTTGAATTCAAATTTTTAATCAACACACTACATTGGCAATAAAAAACAATCTGATCTAAATTTAAATAAAATTTGAATCAAAACTAGAGGATTTTTTTCAAAAAATAAAATTGAATCTCGAAAAGTTTTTGATTTGGAATAAATTTTCATTATCGAAAAAACGTTCATTTGCGACCATTAGTTTAGTGAATTCACTCAGAATATTTTCCGAAAATTCTTCACAAATAATTTCCTTGATAAATCAAATTATCTCAATTATTTTTTTTTATTTTTATACAATTTTCATGAGGAAATTTCAAGTTTCATCAAATTTTTATCAATATATTTTGATATTATTTTCAAAACTACTATAATACAATTTGGTCTATAAAACATACAAACTTAAAACTCATATCAAAAATTTTAAAACTTTTGATTCTCATCTTCGACTACAAATTTCCTAAAATTGTCTTTATATTCAAATGTCCTTATATTTCCCAAATTGTCCTTATATTTCCAAATTGTCCTTAATTCCCGAATTTGTCTAATAATTCCTCAATTGTCCTTATATTCTCAAATTGGTCCTTAATTCTCAAATTGTCCTAAATTTCCCAAATTTGGTCCTTATATCCAAATGTCCTTATTTCCAAATTGTCTTATCTCCTCAATATTGTCCTAATTTTCCCAATTGGTCCTTATATCCTCAATTGTCTTAATATTCCAATTGTCCTATATTCCAAGATTGTCCTTCATTCCCAAATTGTCCTTATAATTCTCAAATTGTCCTGATATCCCCAAATTGTCCTAATTTTTCCCCAAATTTGTCCTAATTTTCGCAAATGTCCTTATATTTCCCAATTGTCCTTCACATTTCCTATATTGTTGGGGAAATATTATAGGAAAATGTTGTAATTATAAGGGACAATTTGGGAAATATAAGGAAATCTGGGAATATAGAGGACAACTGGGGAAATTATAAGGCATATTTGCGGAAAATAGGACAATTTGGGGAAAATTAGAATTGGGAAATATAAGGACAATTGGAAATATAACGACATGTGCGGAAAATTAGGACAATTGGGAAATTAGGACAATTTGGGGAAAAATAGGACACTTGGGAAATAAAGGACAATTTGGGAAATATAACGACATATTTGGGGAAATTATAGATATTTGGGAAATAGGACAATTTGGGGAAAAGGATGGACATTTGGGGGGATATAAGGACTAATTTGGGAAATATACGAAATTTTGGAAATGTAAGGACAATTGGGGAAAAGTTCGGCTTTGGGGGAATATATACAGCAACACTCGCACTCAATAAGACAATTGGATTACTTTTAGAAAAATACACTATTTTATTGAAAATCTATAGAAACGACCCCTTTAACGGTTTCAAAAAGTGAAGAGCATAAATAAAAAGTCTATTGACAATTTGCTACGTGACAAGAAGTTGAGAAAAGCCTCACCTGTCTAAGCCCGCACATCACAGTATATTTTTGCCATATGGTCCTAAATTACTTTCCATATTGGTCTCAAGTTATTTGCAATATTGTCCTTCACTTTTGCCATATTAGTCCCCTTAAATTGTCAGGCAATATTGTCCTAAATTTTGCCATATTGACATATGATATGTCCTTAATTTAACGCTTGACCTAGATTTTGCACCAAGATTGACCTTAATTTTTGCCATTTGTTTTCATATGCTGCCAAATTGTCCCTTAGATTGTGCCCATATGGTCCTGCAATTTTTCAATATTGTCCTCAGCTTTTGCTATGCGATTGTCCTCAACTTTAAATCTTCTGCATGTT
Organism: Oikopleura vanhoeffeni; assembly: GCA_004367855.1. Classification (NCBI taxonomy): domain Eukaryota; kingdom Metazoa; phylum Chordata; class Appendicularia; order Copelata; family Oikopleuridae; genus Oikopleura; species Oikopleura vanhoeffeni. Next base: position 304,575 of record SCLH01000027.1, read on the forward strand.
GTCCTTAATGTTCCTTTTCGGGCCATATTGAGCTTGTGTAATTTGTTCGAAAATTTGTTCTTTTAATTTTAAGGCACAATATGGTAAAATTTAAGATATATGCAAAAATCTAAAGGACAATGTGGCAACCTTAAGGACATATGCAAAACTTAGTACAATGATGGGATTACCTAAGGACACAGGCAAACTAAGTGAAATATTGCACAAATCTAGGAAATTGGCAAATAAAGGACAATAGGCAAAACTAAGGACAAATATGGAAACTTAGGACATATGGAAAACTAAGGACAAATGGCAAACTTAGGACAATAGGCAAAACCTTAACGGATCATATATGGAAATTTGTCCTCTAAAAATAGGTGTTTTCATAAAATTATCTATAAAACACTTCTTTTTTTTTTCGGAAAATTTAGACGAAAGATGCAAAAAAAAAAAGTCTTCCTATTTTTTTGCCAAACAATCTAATAAATATGACCTCTTTTCAAAAATCTTTGACCGAAGGAGCACAAAAAAAAAAAAACAAAAAAAAAAAGGTCTTCACTTATTTTTTCGAAAACAATATTTATTTAATTGTTAAGTAATTGACCCCGAATCTTTGGCTTATTTTCAGCTCTCACCGATTTTTGAAATTTTTAAAATATAGGACAATATGGCAACAAAAGCTTAAGGACAATATGGCAAAATTCACTGTCTTATAGAGCACACAAGGATGTTTTTTGAACTCGTCAGTAAAAACTCATGCAGAATACATATAAATGTTTGGTATCTATTAAATAGTCCGTATATGTCACTAATGATTGGTCGGCGATTTTCATTTTAAACTATCGTAGAAATTTTAACGCTTGGTGGTACATCGATAAGTTGCATTTGGCACAAATTGAAATTTTAATGCTGGGGGTCAATAAATTCAAATAAAATTGTGGGTGTAAATAGGACGCCAATTTCTTTTAGATAGTGGAGAACATTTTTAATATTCAAAAACGCAATGAAGTCAATTTTTATCTAAAAAAAGTCTGTTTTCTCGTATTTTTGGCATTTTTTGGACCATTTTCTCTGGAATAAAACTTTTTATATCAAGGAAATTGTTTAATTATGCAACGTAAACACAAGACTTTTAGCGCACTACACCGACAATGCGAAGTTTATTAATATGTCTTAAAAAAAAATTATCTGTAGTCGATTTTAGTTGGAAATGGATGCCCATGAAAGGCTTTTTATATTTCTCAATAGAGTAAGTTATGTTAAGAAAATAAAAATCATAAACTTACGCAAGAAGGACACTCTTAGTGAAGATAAAAAATAAAAAACATGAAATTTTCTACATTTTTTTTTCTTTCATTTATCGCTCTGAAAAACGTACCATCTGCAGGACTTATGGCACCCCTTAAAATGCGACGACCACCCCCTTAAGGAGAATTGAAAAAACGAGAATTTCGATTTTTGGTGGGACATTAATTTTTGTTTCTACGACGAATTTCTCAAACTTTAGTAAAAGTTAACCCTCAAGACTTTCGTACGACATCTATTCATCTCAAGATTTCTCTTCAAAAATCATGATATGAATGTTTTTAATGAGAAAGCTTATCAGGGGGTTCAAAATTGTTTTATCCTCGAAACCATCTTTTTGTGGTCGATTGACGCCATTCACATAATGAATTATTTTCCGAGTATTATGTTTGGTCTTTGGTTTGTCTCCTGCTGCGCACCCTAGATATACCACAAAGCATTATACGGGCATACGTAACGATATAAATTCAGCTTGTTAAAAATAGCTCAAAATAATTATCATTTTTTTGAAATTTATAAATCAGTCTCAGGAAGAAACAATTGTCTGTTTACGAGAAGAACGGTATAGGAGACCGATTACGGTCGAACTAGATAAGTGAAGTAAAAAATGAATTACAAATCATATAACTAGGGAAATACCAAAAATAATCCTTTACAATTTTCAAAATGACAACAGGTGCCGTTAGAGATAAAAATTTAAGCATTTTTAAAAATAGAGAATTATCAATAAAATTTAGTTTCTTGATTAATAAATATCAGGGAAACTGAAAATTAACACTGGTAGCGCTAGAGAGCAAAATATGAGCATTTTTTAAATTTACAATTGTGCAATATCAATAATACGTAAATAACCTTTTGAATTTGTTAACAAACACGATGAAAAAACGTTTGTTTATATTACTTTTCGCGGTGGAAACTACGGAACCACCTTTATTCGGCAAAATATCTCGATGACCATACATAAATCAAAGAAACGTTTTTTCATCGTGTTTATTACAAAATTTTCAGGTCATTTTTGTACAAAATGTAACGCAATAAATTCAAACTATTAAAACAAGCCCAAATATTAATCATTTTATTTTCAAAATTAATAGTTTATTTTCAGGAAGTGTGTAGGTGCATCAAAAGTGGAAAACAAGTGACTTGGACCCGGCGCAATTTACCAATGAGGCCAGCTGATCTTGATAAACTTATTTTGGATGTTCAAAACGGACTATACCCAGTTAACGGGATGGACGAATCGATTATAAACAGAACAAATCCCAAAATAGGAATCGAACCAGTTCCTATGAATGTAAGTCGACTAATAATTTTATGAGTGGAATTGTCATGTGTTTTTTGTGAGTCGGAAGTAAAATGTAAAAATTGTGCATTTGCACCGTAAAATTAAAAACAAATATTACAGTCCTCGTTCCCTAGCTAGCACAAGTTATTGGAGTTGTTTTTTTAACTTCTGCCTTTATTTATTAAAGCCCCAGAAGGCAGAATTACAGACAAAATATTCAAAACGTCCTTTTTAATGTGTTTATATATCGATCCCTATATTATTTTGTCCCGACTATGCACTTTTGCGCGCCTCCACACCCATCGCTTAACTAAGGCAAGCTAATCAGAGGCGCGGATTCAAAAACGTGCTGTGACAAACACATTTAGGCATCGTTAGATTATAAAAATGATTTCATTTCCGACGTTTCAGATTTTATTCTATTTTCTAGTAATAATTGTACAGATAAAAAACTGAACACTAAGACTTTTAAAATCTAGAGATTTTTCAAGAAAATGTCAAATTAAGAGTTTAGGGCTGAAAATTATTTTAAAAATTATTTAGATTACCTCGTATTATTATGGTTTTTGAAATAAAAAAAAACAGTTAGGAACTACTATGGTCCTTTCTGAGCAAAAGTATAGAGATATTCCCCCACTGGTACAACTTTTTGGGTCGGTATTTGTACTACTTAGGTAGCGAGGACTTTATTCAAAAATTCAATTTTTATCCAAAATACTATATCGAAGATAATACTTGTGCGTTATTCTCAACTTGTTTTCGAGATTCATGGTTTTAGTTGAAATTTTCGACATATTTTCTCTTTTATTAAATTTGTATGGGACCTACAGTTATCTTCGATTAACCCGTAAGGCAAATCGAGGTTCAAGTCGAGTTTGCGCAAAGTTCAATTTATTTAACTTGACTGAGCCTGAACTTCGATTTGCCTTCCGGGGGGGTAAATCAAAGTTATTAACTTTAATTAATGGTAGTTAGTAAACCGCTTTTTAGGATGATTTAGAAAAAAAGTTTTTTTTATTGTTCCGAATCTGAAAAATAGTGTTTACTCATACCAAGAAATGTAAGTATTTTAGATATCCCGGAAAACGCAGTTTTTTAATAGTTTACTTTGTTTTCCATTTTCTTTGTTGTTATCCAGTGTAATTCTTAGCTCTAGCGCATTTTTAAGTTTTGGATAATTTTTTTTAAAATAGGTTCTATGGATGCAAAATCGTCGTTGTGTTTTTTCAATTCATTTGTAATTATTTGTATGACTTTGTGTCGAGTTTATCGCCCCTTATTTGGCCGAATAACGGTAGTCAAATATTATTTCATAACTTTTTTTTCATCGTTCGAATTTTCATTTCAAGAGAGCTTTCATTTTGATAAGTGTAAAATATTACACCAAAGAGATTTTATTATGACGCGAACAAGCTCCATTTTTTGTCATTTATCTTCTAATAAATTAATTTTTTTTTACAGCGGATTCTAGAAAAAAAATAGAGTTTTTTATAAATGTTATGTTTTGATCTCTAGCACCGTGTGTGTTCGAAATCAGACCATAGTTGCTAATATCGTTTCCAGCAAATCATACC
>SCLH01000027.1:347970-360674 GCA_004367855.1 Oikopleura vanhoeffeni
GATAACCAAGTCTTTCCCCTGAGATATTTTATAGCAGCTGCGCTGCTATCGTGGTTGGAGTTATTGGCCACCGCCTTTTTTCGATGAATAAATATTTATATTTTTTGAAATTATATCAATATATGGGAGTGGTTTAAGTGATCAGTATTGAACCAATTCCACAGCAGTCATTTTTTCCAAGCCATTTTTTAAATGACCTTAATTTGATGACGCAATAATTAGTCACTTACATTATGTCACATTTTTGCTCGCGATCTTAGTTGTTTGTTGAAACCTGATTGACAACTTTGGTTGGTCTATGGGCTTTTAAAGGTGGCAGGACATTTGCAGGGCATTGTTTGCCCCCGAAGTTTTGCGGGGCAAAACAATTTGAAATTTAGTTAAAATTGTTTGCCCCGTAAATTTTACGAAAAAAAGCTGTTTTTTTTTGAAAATTTCCGGGGCAAATATAATTTGTTTGTTTTTGCCCCGGAAATTTCACTGATAAGTGGGTTTTTGGACGATTTTCCGACGCAATCAGTTTTTTTTACTTTCGTTGGAAAACTGCAGTTTTAAATTTATTCCTATTTTGAAAGTATGAGATCTAGGGTTAGGTAAACTCGTGTCCAGTGTACACGGTCGGGAAGTTTTTTCAATAAAAAAATAATTTTTAAATTTACTCCTATGTTGAAAGTATTAGATTTGGGGTTAGGTAAACTCGTGTCCAGTAAAAAAAATAATGCAAACCTGCACGTATTGGGCGTACTATTGATTAGGTTAGTTATTCTCAAGAATTCGTCAAATTCGTATTCACTCGTTTTGAGAAAAATGTTATCTGTTAAACAAAAATTTGATCGAAAAACAATTAATTTAAGTCTAGAAACAATTCCGACGAATAATAAAAATTTCACGACTAAAAAGTTTGCCCCGGAAAAATCAACAAAAACGTGTTTTTTCTTAGTTTTTCCGGGGCATAAAAACAACAAAAATATGGCCCGCAAAAAATTGCTAAAAGTGCATTTTTCATCAATTTTGTGGGGCAAACAAAAAAACAAATAAAAATTTATCGGAGATTTTAAAATAAACAAAAAAAAATTGCAAAAATGCCCTGCAAATGACCCCTTACCCTTTTAAATTTGTGAAAACCTAAGTCTTTTTTATTTCTTATGTTATAGTTGGCGCAGGTGAGGTTTATTTTCTGAAAATGTTGGCGGATCGGGGGGATTCAGAATAGAAATTGTTTTTTTTTCAAATTGCCTGAAACGTTCGCTTAAAAAAAATTGGAAATTTTTTTACCAGTTGTACAGTGAAGTCCGTTTATCAGGACGCGTCCTATCAATATTAAAAGTACTATTCAGCGAAAAGTACTTTATTTTAGCATAAAAAGACGCCATAGTACGATACGTATGTATCATATCATTTTAGATGAAAACCTCCTACAACCTCATTTTAATAATACATTAAGGGGGTAACCGACGGAGGCTGTATCTCGAGATCATCAGTGCTAGGAAGCAAATTTTAGTTGCATTGTCATTTTTCCGTGGCTGGTTTGCTTCCAGAAATATAAAAAAAAAAAAAATTTCCGATGTCAAAATTTTTTCAAAAAATTTCTATATTTCAAAGTTTTATTTTCCTTAACCGCACTGTCATCCTTTTGAAGTAATAACTTTTGGGGGGGGGGGGGGGGGGGGGGGGGGGGGGGGGGGGGGGGGGGGCCTAATATTTGTTGCATTAGATCACTGTGAATTAGAGTCTGAAACAGGGCAATAAAAAATTCTTTTAAATTTCGAAAAAAAAATAATCCCAAATATTTTCTTGATCCAGAAAATTTTGGGTACGAAACGGAGCGTTTTCGAGACTCAGAAGTGATAGAAAAGCTGATTTTAGCGCATTCATTTGTTGACGGTTGGCTTTAAAAAACCTAAAAAAGATGAAACTTTTCGTAAAAAATTTTCACGAATTTTGCATCTAATGGAATTTTTTTCTAAGTATTTTTTTTCAGGTAATTAACTTTTTTCTCGTGATCTAGACATTGGAATCTGAACTATCTTTACAATGAATGTTTTTATTGTCAACTTCTGCACACAAATGCTATCAAAATTACTGATTTTTCCTCAAATAAAAGTTTTTGGAATTTTTTCTTACAAATCATTTTTGACGATTTAGGGTAAATAAACTTTGAGTGCTCAAAAGCTAATGAAAAAAAAAATAAATAAAACTCTTTGTACCGCCTCGCTTTGCACACTTTTAAAGGAGTGCTTTTCTTCAATAAAATCTGATAGTCGACTAAATGAAATGGGATAAAGAACATGTGCAAAACACCCATTTAATTTTGGAAATTCTCTAATAACAAGAAATTTGAAATCAGGGCTTTGGTACGGCTGTTAAGCTCACAAATTAAAGTTTATACTGAAAAAAATTTTTTTGATATCAGGAGCTAGATATTCTCCAAAAATGGAAAAATCACTTTTTGGACCGGTATACGCCCGGTCCGGTCATACAAAAAACTTTTGACCATTTTTTGAAAATTTTCAACAAATATCTCCTGAGAGATCGAAGTTGAACCATACGAAATAGCGGTTAGCTCAGGACTAACGTTTGAGAAATCAGTAAAACCCGTCGGTTACCCCCTCAACCTAACATTTTTTTCAAAAGTATTTTTTCAATGATTCATAATGTTTGCGTTTAGCCCTGAATGGTTACGAGGTCAAGTGTTATCATACCAAGTAGCCCGCCGACGTCGCAGGTGGCTTCAAGCACTTCGTTGTTTGAAGAATTGCATTACGTACCATGGGTCTAATCATCCAAAAGTGCACCCCCTTATCTGTGACTGGATATCCCTATCTAAAACCGCCATTGATGAAAGCGAAAATGATATTGTTAAACAAATCCTGACAGAGGAAACTGAACAAATTGTCGAAATTAATAAACTGGAAGACCCACTCGAGCTCAATAAACAATTTTTGAATCGTAAGTTCTATTTCTAGAGGGACCACAAGTGTCCGTATAGAGCTCATATTTTAGAAATTTCAACTTTTAGTATAAAATAATACAGGATGTCAAATTCCCCCCATTCTTAGTTTTTGCAGAAGCTAACTTCCGCCAATCAAAACGTTTACATTTGGCAAACGCGTAGGTGCTTGCGAAATGTAAACGTTTCGATTGGCGGATAGTAAATTCTGCAAAAACTAAGAATGAGAGCAAAAATGTGACATGCTGTAATTGTGTCATAAAAAAAATATGCTCCGATTTTTTCGAAAGTATGCTCAAAAGAAAGCCACGAAAACACTGAAGATAAAGTTGACTTACGTCAAGCCGATATTTTGAAGTTTTAATCGTCAAATTTGAACATACATTATTTTTTGACTTAATTCTGAAAAAAATTTCTCAAGAAAAAACTCAAAAAAAACGCGGAACTTTGAATTTTTTTTTTGATGACAATGATGACAATACATTTCTAGATTATCCGGGGCAATTTGGCAGTCTAATTGTCCGTTAAGTCTTTTATAAAATCAGACATGGACACCCCTTGAAGGAGTACTGGTCGCTGGAATGAATTTTTTCTTCGATAAGAAGTATTAGCAACCAGCTCTGGGATAATTAATTGAATTAGCCAGTTTTGTAGAATAGCCTTTAGCTGCGTAAGTATATGTCCAAAAGACTTTTTTTGCATGCATACACTACCCAAACACATAAGTGAGACAGGGAGACCTAACCCAAAACGGTAAATCTATCTCCTAGGTTTTATTTTGAAATTAATCTGAAATTCAACATAACTTGTATAATTAGTAGATAAAACTTCTTAAAGAGCGTTTTTTTCAATAAATGCTATATTTTCTCTAGAATATGCAATAAACCACCGATTTTTTGAAATTTGTCGTCGGAAAATTTATCTCCTTCTAGGTTATATTTTGGAATCCAGCCAAATTCTAGCAAACGCTAGCACAGAACAAATAAAAAATCCATAGAGTGTCTTTTTTCAAATTTCGACCCAAAACTCAAAATATAAATTTTTGAAGGTCATGAACGGTCACGAGAAAAAATTAGCTTCGATTTTTTCGAAAGTAGGCTCAAAAGAAAGCCACGAAAACACTGATCAGAAAGTTGGCCTACGTCAAAGTGAAATTTTTAAGTTTTAGTGGTTAAATTAAAGCAAACTATTTTTGAACTTCAATTTGCAAAAGATATACATATAAAAAAACGTAAATTTCGAAAAAATTTTTTGATAATCGGTAGTATACTTTGTTATCACCTCAAATCAATTTGGAGCATTTTCAAAGGCATCATAAAACAAGCGACCATTCCCCCTTTAAGGGAGTGGTTGTCGCTGATTAAGCTGTTTTTTGAAGTTTTTATAAATTTTTTCTTGATGAACTGGTAGAGGTGGTATTATAAAAACTTTCTGAACGTGAAGAACACGTGTCGAAAATCATTTCAACACTTATTGTAATATGATACAATTCAATCTACGCCCACGCACTAACCCTTAATATTTTTGTAAATCGAATTTTTTAGGATGTCCATAAGACATCAGAAGGCCATTTTTATCAAACCCGGTTGTGTCAAAATACAAAAATTAACCCCATATTATATGGCTCATATATTAAATATTTTTTTTAGAAAACTTGAATTCCTACGCCCATCGACTCAGTGCCGCCCAAGTCGAATTTCATCAAAAAGGTGAAAAACCTGTTGATGAGATCATTTCGAGCGGCCCCTTTAACCGAACCGGAACCATTGAGGATTACGAGGACGGTTTGATTCTCTTAAAGAGGGCAAAGAAAAATTCCGATTTTCTCCTCAAAGAGGCAAACACTGATTATCCGTATGCGGTCGCGTTTGGCGCCTTAAATGATGACCCACCGAGAATGTTGAAGGAATTTGATCAGAGCCAGGTTGTCAATGGGGACCAAAAAGACCCAAAGAAAAGCGAGAAGTAACATTTTGAAAGAAAACGAATGAGACATAATGATAATTCCTATGTGCTTAAAATGTCGCCGTTACATTTTTTGCCTGAAAATAATATAAATTGATAAAACAAAATTTGCATTTTTTTTATTTCTGAATATGTGCGTTAAAATAATTTTAAATTTGGGATAATTAGCCCTTTAGTTTTTAAAATTTTTATTTTAAATCTTAAAACCGAAAAAAGAGAAGGGGATTATTACACAGATAATTGATTAGAAAATCGTAATTTGTTGGGTTGTTTAATTTTACAGTTCTTAAGGGGGTGGTCGTCCATAATTTTGATTATTATGAGAATATTTAGCTTGAATTTCGGAAAATTTCCTGATTTTCGGAAAATTCAACCTCAATTTCTCGACTCACTAGACAAGAGCCCTAAAAAAGCTAAATTGGGGCTCTCAACAAGGTCTTCAGATGCGCATTCATTTCGTCTTTAAAGTTTAAAATTCTCGGAGAAGTAGGCTTTTGCATAAAATAGGCTAAAAATTAAATTTTTGATGATTCTGAACCCAAATCGAAGAATCACGTGGGGGTCAGCGCACATATTGTCCGGTTAGGTTAAATATACATCATTGTTTTTCCTTAGTTTGAATCTCGTTTCTGATTGGACGCCATTCGTGCCCTTAGATTTTTTTCCAGTGCGAGATTTTTGTTTAAATACATAAAGAGGGAACAAATTTGAGTCGACTGATGCGTAATATTTCACTAATCAAAACGCAAATTTTTGATTAATTATCGACGACAACCACCTTAAGAAGGCTCGCTGTCAACTAAAAAGTTTGGCCCCACAAAATTAAAGATAATAATTTTAAGGTGTAGTTTGATTTGAAATAAAATATATTTATTCAAATGAAAATCAGGAAATGTCACTTCGACCACCACCAATCGTTTTTGGCCGGTTTAAAGTATTATCCCGATTTCCACCAAACTATTTAGTATACTGTATACACTATAAATTATAGTCTATAATGGTCGATTAGGTAGTTCGGAGCTGGTTCATACGATCTTTTTGAAATTTTCGGCGATAATATAACTTTACAAGATTCGTGTCACTGCAGAGCCGTTTATCGATTACAGTGGTCTATAACTTTTAAATTTATATTATTGCCCAAAATTTCAAAAAGATCAAATGTATTACTTCCTATCATTTAAAAAACCAGACTTCAGATGTCTCTCAATTTCATAGATATTTCATGAATCACCGCCATTTTTCATACATTTATAAGGATCCATATCCCACAAGTTAAACCATGCTTCCAAAATATATGGCTTTTATCCGCTTTTTTTATCCTTTTTCGTGACAAAACAAAAGGAAAATTTAGAAAGCCAGAGTTAAACAGCCCCTCTTACGATTATTTCCGATTCTCTGGCCCATTACTCCTTAAAAATTGAAATCATTTATTTATTTATTGGCCACAGACATTAAAAGCTCAAACAATGGATAGGGGCTGTCCCCGAGGAAATCGGTCAAAATGAAGTCAAACAGATCTTTAAATAAATAGGCCATTGATATCTTAATTTGCTGAGAAAAACGATTCTGAAAAAACTGAAAACCCGCCGTTCTGATCGGTAAAATACCGCTCTCCAAGGCTCGCACAATCGATTTTACGCCGAAAAGTTGCGCAATAAAATTTCACGCTATATCCAAAATTCAGATTCGGGAACTTTGTACGGAATTTTTTGGGTCGAAATAGATTAAAAAATTGGAACACCAAAAATTATCATTTTTACCCATTTAAATATTGAGATTTCAACAAGATATCTATCTAATTTATGGTCAAAACAGATGTGTTATTCGATAATTTATTTTTCAAATTTCTCCCAGAGACGGCCCCTAACAATGAAAATCCCTTACATTTTAATAGTTTCAGGTCAATTTAGTTCATTGTAGCGTCCTCATAAGCGCTGCAGCTTTAGTTCAAATTTATTATCAAGATGTAAAATCACATGTTGATTACATGTATAAATATGTACTTCTGTTATAAATTTAGTAAATATGACTTCAAACGTGAATTTTTATTTGATCAGTTATCTCTTTAATTGACAAATTTATAGTCTGAATTTTCACTATTTTTCTTAAAACTTAAAAAAAAACAGGTGGCGATATCTTTATCATGGGAAAAACATTTAGATTGCAATAATTTATTTTACTCAAAAATTAAAAGTATTATTTTCTGTAATTTTAAAATTGCATAACAAATCCAATTTATTTTTTTCGTGATAAATATACCTTCATCAAAAAATATTGAAAATTTTAGAGTAAAAATACATATTTTTAGTGTCAAATTTTGATGAAAAAACATCTTATATTTAATCGTTATGAAAAACATATTTCAATATAAGCGATGCATCATGGTTGATTTCAAAATAAAACCAAAAATATGATTGTTTTTCCTACCACGAAATATCATCTGAATAAATATTGCACTCTTAAATGGATAACTGATGTGTGAGCGTATTTATTGTTCCCAAATATCAACTGTAGTCGGAAAAAATGCTCAAGTACTCGCTTTTTCACCGAACAGACCAAAGTTTTTTTCGCCACAATTCAACCAAGTTCTGTTTAGAATGAACCGGTTAATACTACGTCGACTATCTGGTTATCAAAAACCGCCACCACCTAGACCCAAGGTATTTTCCCCACAAAACATTTTGAAATTTTCATAAAAAAAATTCCAGGGTTTAATAGCGGCCGCACCAAAAACCCAGTTGGGCTTCGCCAAGCCAGAAACCGGTGTTTTAGAAGTAGAAACTGGAAGGATTATTGGTGGCAGAAAAGAGATAAAAATTATTGAATCGGATGAGGCGTATTTAGCCAGAATAGAAGAACATAAAAAATTAGACAGATTTGAATTTATTTCAATGCTGACACCCTTAATTTTAATACTTATTTGCTTGTATTTATTTATATTCTGGTTTGATTATAACTGTCAGCCGCATCAATCTTTTATCATAAAATGGGAAAAAGAAAATGATAAAAAATAAATCTATTTCAGTTGTAAATATAATAGCTACATTATAGTGCGTTTAAACGGACAGGTTTCTAGGACGGGTTCGGGGTTAAGAACCTGAAGAGATCCATGGTACAATCGGAAACTTCCAAACTGGCTCTGGTGATCATTTAGAAAAAATGGTATTTTAAATTGAGGAAATGGCGTTTTTTTTTAAATAGACGGGTGCTGAGCTAAAATTCCTGCTCGTGTTTTAACGGACAGCCCCGTAGGGAATTTTTCTGCCATGTGCGTTTTAACGGACAGGTTTGCTTTTCAAACTGTCCGTTGAACCGCACTCTACTGTACTCATTTGAGACTACTTTCGAAAAATCGAAGCAAAGGACCATAACAAAAATAAAATTTCGAGGATGGTACGACATTTTTTAATAAGCTTTCAATTTCAATTAAATCATCTCCAGATTAGTGTCAAACAGTGAAGAAGTTTGAGTCAGATTTTTCGCAGATAATAACGCAAAATAATTTGTCAATGAAGGGCCTCGAATTGGACTTGTTTTAGTGTCGCTTATTTTGGGCCAATTTGAAAATTTAACCTACGAGAAAATAGATTTTTCAATGACTTAATTAGAATTTAAAATTTAAGTTATTTCCTGAAAATGGTGTTTTTTACATTTTGTCGAAAAAATGTAGCACGAAACAAAAAAAAATAAAATATTGTCTGCAATTGGTTAAGAATGAAAATCCCTCTCTTGGAATTATGCTTGCAGTTTTTTTTGGAAAAATCTTTCATTATCAGTTTTTACAAAATACAAAAATCGTCATTTTGTGAAAAATGGACATAATTTTTTCAAAATTTTTCCCGGTAATTACTCAAAAACCTAGAACTGCTCCGAAAATAAATAATATCTGAGCTGGTCGATTTTTGTGCCGAGATAAATAAAATTTTATACAAAATGATGGTCTTTTATTTCAAAAATCACTAAACCAAAATTTTATCTGAAACGAATAATAAAAAATTTATAAAAAATAAAAAAAGTTTTATGTTGGAAATAATCAGTATTGGATCCGTGTTAATGTTTTGGTTATCACACGTCCAAAAGCGCGCCTTGAATACGTCGCCTACGGGTTAAAGTAGTAAAATAGTTTTCCAGTGATAATCCAAATTAATTTTACCGACAACTCTAGGGCTTTCTTCGATAAAAAGTGTGATTTTTCCACAACTGGAGATTTCTTTGGTAAATTAGGCAATTTACCCCCAAAAAGTGGGTCACCCACTGTATATAATTGCGTTAATAATTTCTAACCCACGTCATTTCCATGAGTTCTCCCCCACAAACCAAAACATTTTCGCTCCCCAAATTCCGATTTTCAAAAGTTCACAAGCGTCCCGTTTTGAGCAAACAAAACGCGCTCGTGGGTTAAAAAGGGCTACTTGACGCCGAATCAAAATGAAACGAGAAACTTTATTTTTTATTATTATTTTCTGCGGGTTAAATTTCTTATCAGATTGCAGCGTCTCGTTTCTGATAAAGAAACTCTACTGCGATTTTGTAATCAATATAGGCCCTTGATCTGTTGGGCAAAAATATTTTATAGAAAATGCGTAGGTTAAGAGGGTTTTCGATTTTATACGTGATGATTATCACTGGCCAGTCTCTGCGTTTAGAATGGCTGAGAGAAAAATAATAGTGAAAAGTTGACGAATTTGTCACGTCTGAAAATAAAAAAAAGTTTTTTTTGAAAATTTTCTGATAAAATATTACTTTTGAAAAATTATTTTTTTTTATCAGCGAGAAAAATTATTTTAAGAAATTTCAGAAATGGCTAAAAGTTTGGGCCCTTCAGTTCTATTTAATGCCCTCTACAGCGGGGTGCGGCGTATAGTTATACGCGTATAGTTGGAACGCCGAGATAAAACCTACGTAAGCCTCCGCAAAACCTACGCTTTTGAAAAATAAATTTATTCGTCTCCTGGCGTGCGGGCGTATGGTTATAGGAAAAAGATAGGCTTTTTTTCAAACGTTCCTAGGCAAAAGATAGGCGTTTTTTTAGCCAGAAAAATAGAAATATCCAATTTTTTTATCAATCAAAAGCGATCATACAAATTTGTAGTTCCGATTTTATTTTGATTTATTAAGTACAATTTTATATCTCTTAATAATCTGCACATAATTTTTCATCAATGTAATTTCCTAGCAATTATTTCAAAGGCCATTCTTTCACGATAACTTTTGATTTCTTTGGTTTGAAAATTAAATTTGAGAGATCTTCTGGAAATAATTTCTGCCACAATGAGTGCATGACAACCACAATCCACACCATTTGTTTGTAGTGGTGTATTAATGGCAGAATCTAATTTCCATTTTGGTCGATTTTTCATTTTTTCGATGAAATCAAATTTATACATACACTAGAAATTCCAGTCTAGAATATATGTGAAATTACCCTTAAATCACCAAAAATTTCTTTCTTTGACCATATTTTAACGCAATTTTTAACTCTAGATATTGTACAAATTGACCAATCAGAGCACATTTTCCCAGAAGTACGCGTATAGTTAGAATTACGCGTATAGTTAGGGTTTTTTGGGCGACGAACTTTCTAACTTTACGCCGCACCCCGCTGTACTGTAATTTAAACGGACAAGGTAACGGTTTAAACCTGTCCGTTTAAAGTCATACTACTGTAGCACTAAATCACAAAAACTCCGAATATTATTTTCAGTACGAAAATTTTATGAAAAATTATCAGTAATTGTTTAAAATTCAAAATCCTTTTGTTCTTTCGCCTTCAAGGCGGTTTTAAATCAACTTTTGGCTTTTTATAAATCATTTTTGACGGGGATTTCGAAAAGAAAATATGTACTTTCAGATATTGTTCTAATTTGACCCAAATTATCTAAAGCAACCCCTAAAAGTAATATCCGTATCTACGGTTTCTCCCGGAAGTGACTAAAAATAGACTATTTAACCCGTAGTCCTTTTTTTGAAAGACTCTGGATATAATAAAGTTGACCCAAAATGTTTTCAAAAATGGTCGAAAATGACGTCATCGACCCGTTTATAAATTAGTTTTTGGGGTTAAATAAGAACATTGTGATTTATTTTAGGAGATAAGTGATAATTGTAATCTACTATTTTTTTCTAAAAGTATTTCAAATTTCTACTCCTTCAAAGTCCGCAAATTAATATTGAACACTTGTTCCGATCCATAATTTTTCCTGACATTTTCAATATTTTTTAATAAAAAATAACTTGACTAATTTTCAGAAAAAAATTTTGCGTAGGTTATGACGGTTTATAATTTATACGTCCTGGACAGAAATGGACAGTCCTTATATTATAGAGAATGGCTTAGAGAAAAAAATAGTAAATTGTCGCGATCAGAAGAGGATAAATTAATGGCTGGATTGATTTTTTCACTTTCTAACTTTTGCAAGAAAATGTCTTTGCAGCCAGATGGGTCAACTTTCAAAAGTTTAAAAGTAAGTACACTCGACACTATTTATAAGGACGCAAATTGTATTTTCAAACTAATGCGTAGTTTTCCGATAGTGAAGTTATAATATATATTTTTGAAGATATATAATACGTGATAAACGAACGTGGTTTTGAACGAAAGAGCGTTATAGTTTGGGTACGTAACGGGCAAAATTTAATGAAAAAAACTCGGACTAAAAACTACAAAAAAAATATTTTGTCATGATCTGTAAAAATACCGGTTTAAGGGGGTACTGGTCGCTGGAATTGAATTTTCTTGATAAAAAATTAGCCAAACAGGGCTTTTAAGAGGCGGGTGTATAAAACGCCAACCACGATAGCAGCGCAGTCAAAATCAGACCATAGTTGCTAATATCATTTCCAGCAAATCATACCCAAGGAATATATTGGTGACATTTAAATTTTATAATTATCACTTTTATTTTCAAAATTGTCATTTTCGCGCACTTTTTTGTCGATTTACAGCCAATCAGGGCGAAATTCAAAAAAGAACGACCGATTCGATGTTCACCACCCCTAGGGCTTGTTACATTCCGAAAATGACGTTTCTGGCATTTCCACAGAAAAAGCCTTTTATCAAAACACCCTTTTTCGGCACATTCAGCCAAATTCCTGACCCCTGAGGCAAAAATCGAAAAAAACAGAACCGATTCACTAAAATTCAGACAATTTTCTAAATTCTCACCACATCTAAAAACTATAAGTGAACCGGAAATGAAAAGTTCGTCTGATTGGGACAAAAGTACCACCAAATTGAAGCTGAGATTTCACTGATCAAAAAATTTGCTTACAGCTAATCGACATTTTGAACCAATCAGCCTAAAATTCGATAATTAGGTTTAACATTTTTGCTTAAAAATAAATGAAATTTCTAGAATTCGATTAAGGGGGTAGCAGCGATGTGGCAGATTGGTACATTTTTTCGGANAAACAGGGTTTTTCAGCGTCGCCTCAATGAAATACTAGAAACAGCACGAACATATGGATTTCAGTTTAGGGATAATTGAACATTAATCTTGCTTCCACAAAACACATCGGAGGCCTCTGATTAGCCGACCAATCAGGAACGACCTTTCAAAAGTGGCATTATTTTCCCTTTCAAAAGCCTACTCCTCCCTGAGTTTTAAAGATAGAGAATACTTTTATAGCTTATATTGACCACAGAGAACGTGAACAGAGCCCCTAGGTGAGTTTTACTCAAAAAAATTTCATCCGGCGCTTAAATGAGCAAAAAACTTTTTTTTATTTTTTTTTTGGCCAAGTTTTTTGCTCATTTAAGCGCCGGATGAAATTTTTTTGAGTAAAACTC
>SCLH01000027.1:367812-378163 GCA_004367855.1 Oikopleura vanhoeffeni
TTCTTGTCATTTGGGTTGTTTTATGCGTTCAAAACATAAACAATTGATTTGGTGCATTTTTATGAAATAATAACTGCAGAAAATTTAGGAACCGGGATACCCTTAAAGCTAAAAAATATTCGAATTTTGAAAATTCTGGATTTTGTTCTAGATTGTTTTGAGAAAAATAATTGCCACCATGAGATTCCTTAGGTCAACTTTAGTCATAACCGATATTAATGTATCATAAATTAATTCTATAAAGGGCTCAAAAATTACGACGCCCACCCCTAAGGAGTGGGTGTCGCAAATTTGAGCCTCTTCCGAGACCATTTCCCGCCAAACTAGCAAAGGTGTATATTCCAAAAACATTTGTTACTACAGAACCAACCTTCGCGTGATTTTGAACTAACAGTAATCTGATACAATTCCACCTACGCCGACACCTACGTTTTTAAAAAGCTTTCTTAAAAAGACACGCAGTTCGTACCTACTCCTTCAATTTCATCATTTTTTATAATTTTTTGTGTGAGGTTTTTTTTGAAATTTTGATTCGGCGTCTCTTGGGGCCATGTCAACTTTTCATTTTAGCCAATTGTTTGAAATGGTCAGTTTGGGAGGCTCAGGCAAAAGGTATCTCCTCCACCAGTTTAGAAGATACAGTTTTGCTCATACTGCATCTGAAAGCACCAGCCTTGTTTGACAATCCATTAGAGAGTTTTTTTTTTAATTTTGATTCGGCGTCTCTTGGGGGGCCATGTCAAACTTTTCATTTGCGCCTATATTTTTGACAAAATTTAGAAACCAGAAAAAATGCTTCAAAATAATTTTTCCATAAATACAAACACTTTTAAAAATTTGGTGCAATTTTTAACTCGGTAGCGTCAAAAAATTAGCGCACTTTCAATTTAAATCATAAATAATCAAGATTTTGTTTTCGTTTTTTGGCCGCCAAAAATCAAAATTCCGAGTGAACGACAATAATGCATTATGTGTTGAGGCTTCTTTGGAGCCTGACACAAAAAAATAATAAAATGATGAAAATGAAGAGTAGGTACGAACTGCGGGTCTTTTTAAGAAGATTTTTAAAAGCGTAGGTGTCGGCGTAGGTGGGATTGTATCAGATTACTATTAAGTTTAAAATCGCGAAGGTTGGTTCTGTTAGTTACCAAATGGTGGTTTTTGGAAATCACCTTGGAAGAGGCTCAAATCAGCGACACCCACTCCCTTAAGTCTATAGGGAAAAAACGCTAAAATTTAGAATTTTTTTTTTGATGATTTGGTCGGAAGTACACTTTGTTATCACCCTGGGTCGATTTGGAGCATTTGTGATGCACCTAAGGTCTCATAAAACCAGCGACCAGTACCCCCTCAAATTGTGTATTGACATTTGCATACATCGCAAGGCTCTGGGTGTGCGAGCTTTGTGAATTCTGCAACGAAAAAAGAAAAAAATTTAGCAAAAAAAAATCGGAGAAATTCAGCTTTATAGTGCTCTGTAGCTTGTTCTTATTAGCGAAACCGAGCAGCTTGACAAAATTGGAGAGTAGATCGGCCTTATTTTTGACGGAGATTTATATATTCCGAAATTTCCAAAATGGTCAGGATTTCCTGGAATTTGATAGGTCGAAAAATTGACCTACCATAGATTTAAGTACCCGAAATTGTGCCCCTTAATTCCAGGGATCGGATTTTTTGAAAATTTGCTTAATTCACTGAATCCGAATATTTATCTCAAAAATAACTTGTCATCATATTTTTCGAGATATTCTACTTTAAAAAATGTATACAATTGTCAAAAAAAAACACTGTTTTTCATTCAATTAGTTCTGGAAGGCTCAACCTAGTTGCGAAAGGGGTATTTTTTTTGTAAATTTTTAGTCTGGTATCTAATAAACATTTCAGGACCATGTTTTGATTTTTTTAGTTAACCACCTGCTGATTGTTTTTTTTGAAATGTGAATAGGGTTTCTTTTTTAGAGTAGACGTTAAAACAGGGAAATCATTCTGTATAAATTTGGAACGCGTGAAATTTGAAAAAATCGACCGTTGAAGTTTCAAAGGAAATCGATTTCACGCCAATTAAAATAAATTTGATTTTAACTTCATTCAATTAATTTTCGAATTAATTGGGTGATTTTTCTTATAAGATATTATTATTCTTTCTATCATATAAAAAACTACCCTGAGGTAAAAAAATATTTCGAAAATTAAACTTTATTTTTAAGACCGACAAATATCAGCTACATTTATGGCAGAGTGCGACTGGAATAAGGTTTATCCTCCTTACATCTACCGAGGTCGGTCCTTGCTCGGACATACTAGCTACAATGTATCATAGCATATTTGTCCCTACTGTTGTAAAAAACCCTCTTGTACCGTTAACGGAGCCAATTGTGTCGGATTTGTGGACTAATAAACTTGATGGGTTTATTAAGCAACTGGTGTTTTTTCAAGATTAATAAAACCGGTTTCTATACTATTTTTCTCTGTTCATATAAATATTTAATACCGATTTCTGTGCAATTGTATTTATAAATTCGTCACCAAAAACACCGTTTTCAAGCTTCACATTCGAGTGCCGTCAAAGGCTATAAAATAACTCGAACCGAATTTTTATCTCTAAAAATTTATTTCAATAAAAAGTCTTATTTGGATACTGTGTCAAAATCTTTTGTAATTTATCCTCGAAAATACCGAGATAGTTTTTTGTTAAATGACACGAGAAAATATTTTTAAGAACTCGAAGCTCAGAAAAGATATCATCAAACGGTTTTTTGCATCGTGTACCTGACCAAAATTCAAACAACAGATTTTTTGCGTTTTTCCCAGTCAACCAGTTTACCGGTAGTTGCCATTCTAAACCGGTTAAGGGGGTTTTCAACGTTATTTTTTGGGCATCTGAAAACCGATTTAACCAGTTGAGAACGACAATTATCGGTTAACTGAGAAGAACGAAAACAATTCTGTCGTTTGAATTTCGGTCAGGTACACAATGCAAACAACCGTTTGATGATATCATGTCTTAGCTTTGAGTTCTTTCAAATATTTTCCTGTGTCCTTTAAAAAAATTCTGCCTGAAGAGTATTCCAAACCGCCACATGGATTCAAGGAATTTTTATATCAAAGTTTTTCCGACATAATTTAAAAATTTCTGTCTTATCAATTATTTTTATGGCATATTTAGATTTTTATTTATTCTCCGCTCAAGGCCTTTTAAGAAAGGCCTTTTAAGAAAAAACGTCTGTAAATTTTTTCTCACTTCCGAATTTCAATAAAACGGATACTTTAGTTTGACTTTATTTATTTTTTTTATAATTTAGTCACAAATGTTCTTTTCTAAAAAAAACATGAAATTTTGAGCATAAAATTATTAAAACTTCATTTTCATAATAATGAATTGATATCAGTGAAAATTTCAAATTGTGTCAGAAATACTGCGTGTTTCCATTTTGGCAAGTATCTTGAAAATTTGGTATGTTTCCATATTTTTCTATATTATATAAAGAGCATTTACCTACTTTTCATTTAATCTATAGAGTGAATAACTGAGTGCCGTTAAAATAATTTTAAAAACGAATAACGAAAATATATCAAATTAATTAAAAGGCTAAATAGAAATCGAACCGATTAAAAAAAAANAAAGAAAACAAATAAGCGCACTTTAAATTTTAATCATAAATAAATCATTAATTTTTGTTATTGTTTTTCGGCTTTTTTGGCCGCCAAAAGCGAAATTTCGAGTAAAAGAAAATAATGCATTATGTGTGAGGCTTCTTTGAAGTAATTTTAAACTTAACAGTAATCTGATACAATCCCACCTACGCCGACACCTACGCTTTTAAAAAGCCTCCTAAAAAGACACGCAGTTAGTGCCTACTCCTTCAATTTTCATCATTTTTTATTTTTTTTTGTGTCAGGCTCCGGAGAAGCCTAACAAATAATGCAAAAGCGCTTTTGTTTTGAAAATTTTGCTTTCAGCGGACAAAAACGCGAAAAAACCAAAAATTAAAATTTTGAAATGGTCAGTTTGGGAGGCTCAGGCAAAAGCTATCTCCTCCACCAGTTTGAGATATACAATTTCGACTCATACAGTATGAGTCATACTGCATCAGAAAGCACAGGACTTGTTTAACAATTCATAAAAGCGTTTTTTTTTAAATTTTGCTTCGGCGTATCTTGGGGGCCATGTCAAATTTTCATTTTTAGCCAAATTGTTCGTTATGGTCAGTTTGAGAGGCTCAGGCAAAAGCTATCTCCTCCACCAGTTTTGAAGGTAGACTTTCGGCTCATACTGCATCTGAAAGCACAAGCCTGGTTTAACAATCTATTAAAGAGTTTTTTTTTGAAATTTTTATTTGGCGTCTGTTCTGGCCACTATATTTATTTGAATCACTCTTACCTCGAGTGCTCTATTTCCGCACCTAAATGCTAGTGCATAATAGTGTATTAATTCTCAAGATACTATATTGGTAGTTAACTTATGATCTGGATATTACGGCAAACCCTTCGCGGTAATGGTAGATTGTAACTAGTAATCTGATACATCCCACCTACGCCGACACTACGCTTTTAAAAAATAGCTTCTTTAAAAAAGCACGCGAGTATTCGTACGCTACTCTTTCATTCATCAGTTTTTATGTATTTTTGTTGCGTGGAGGCTCCGGAGAAGCCTAAATCGAATAGATGCAAAAATTGCCTTTGCTTTCGTAAAATTTTTCTTATCGGCGTCCAAAACAGCCAAAAAAACAGTGTTAAACAAAAATAGTGATTTTTTATGATTTTAAATTTGAAAGTCGGCGTCATTGTTTTTTTGACGTACCGAGGTTAATGAAATGTGCACCAAAGGATGCCTTAAATAAGTGTTGTATTTACGGAAAAAATTATTTTGAACGCAATTTTTCTGGGTTTCTAAACTTTTGTCAAAAATTTAGGCTCAAAATGAAAAAGTTGCCAGGGCCCCAGAGACGCCAAAGCAAAATTTCGAAAAAAAAACTCTCTAGTTTATTGTCAAAACAATCTTGTGCGTTCAGATGAGGCATATGAGTCGAAACTATATCTCTCAAACTGTGGAGGAGATAGCTTTGCCTGAGCCTCCCAAACTGATCATATTCAAAATTTTAATATTTTTTGCGTTTTTTGTCGCCGAAGTAAAATTTAAATCAAAAGCAATTTTGCACGATTTGTTAGGCTTTTCCGGAGCCCCACACAAAAATAAATAATAAAAAATGATGAAAATTAAGGAGTAGGTAACCAAATGGTGTTTTTAAGAGGTTTTTAAAAGCACGTAGGGTCGCGTAGTGGGATTGTATCAGATTACTGTTAAGTCCCTCAAAATTGCCGCTGTAAGGTGGTTCTGTATTAATCAAATTTTTGGAAATTTACCTTTGCTAGTTTGAATCGGGAAATGACCTTGGAAATGAGCTCAAATCATGGACGACATCCACAATCACACTTAATGGGTAGTGCATCGACTCGGCAGACTTGAGTTCAATTTTACTTACGAAATTAATAGGTAATTTTTGTTAATCGGTTCGATTTCTATTAGCCTTTAAATTATTTGATATATTTTTCGTTATATGCGATTTAAATAGTTTCTATTTTTACGGCACTCAAGTTATTCACTCTATAGATTAAATGAAAAGTAGGTAAATGCTCTTATATAATATAGGAAAAATATGGAAACATACCAATTTCAAGAATCTTGCCAAGATAGTGGAAACATCGCAGTATGTTATCGACACATTTGAAATTTCACTGATATCAATTCATTATTATAAAATGATTTTAAAATTTTATGCTCAAAATTTCATGTTTTTTTTAGAAAAGAAACATTTGTGACTAAATTATAAAAAAAATAATATAAAATCTAACGCAAGTATACGTCTTTTGAAATTGGAAGTGAGATATATTTACGAGACGTTTTTCTATAAAAGGATGCCTGAAGGGTGTAGATGGAGAAAACGTAATATTAAAAGATTCGTTATAATATATGCCATAAAAAATATGAAATATAGACTATGAAATTTTTTAACATTAGTGCTTCCGCAAGGAAATTCGTGATATGATAAAAATTACCTATGATATAACTGTGGCGGTTGGAAACTCTATCAGGACAGAATTTTTTTAAAGGACACCAGCGAAATATTTGAAAGAACTCAAAGCTAAGTCATGATATCATCAACGGTTGTTTGCATTGTGTACCTGACCGAAATTCAACGACAGAATTGTTTTCGTTCTTCTCAAGTTAACCGATAATTGTCGTTCTCAACTGTTAAATCGGTTTCAGGTGCCCAAAAATTATACGTTTGTGTAAATAACCCTCTTAATCGGGTTTATGAATGGCAAACTACCGGTAAAACTTGGATTAGACTGTATAGACGCGCAAACACGAAGTCAATTGTTGAGATGTGTGTGGTGCGGAGTGTATACACAGGATGCATAATTATAAACACGTTTGGGTTATAGTTGATTATTTCTTTATAATCTGAGCTTCAGAGTTCTTTAAACATCTATTGTTTCGTTTGTCATTTAACAAAAAACTATCTGCGGTATTTTGCTTGAAGAAAATTTACAAAAGATTTTGACACAGATCAAATAAGACTTTTTATTGAAATAATAATTTATAGAGATACCAAAAATAATCATGGGGTTGTCCGTTTTTGAAATTTTATNGGAGGCTCAGGCAAAAGCTATCTCCTCCACCAGTTTGAGAGATATAGTTTCGACTCATACTGCATCTGAAAGCACAAGACTTGTTTGACAATAAACTAGAGAGTTTTTTTCGAAATTTTGCTTTGGCGTCTCTTGGGGGCCATGGCAACTTTTCATTTTGAGCCTAAATTTTTGACAAAATTTAGAAACCAGAAAAAATGCTTCAAAATAATTTTTTCCGTAAATACAAACACTTTTAAGGATTTTGGTGCAATTTTTAACTCGGTAGCGTCAATAGAAAACAAATGAGCGCACTTTCAATTTAAATCATAAATAAATCAATAATTTTTGTTTTCGTTTTTTTTGCTGTTTTGGGCGCCGAAAGAAAAATTTTAAAACAAAGGCAATTTTGCATTATTTGTTAGGCTTCTCCGGAGCCTCACGCAAAAAAATGATAAAAAATGATGAAAATTGAAGGAGTAGGTACGAACTGCGTGTCTTTTTAAGAAGCTTTTTAAAAGCGTAAGTGTCGGCGTAGGTGGGATTGTATCAGATTACTGTTACATCAAAATTACCGCGAAGGTTGGTTCTGTTAGTAACAAATGTTTTTGGAATATCACCTTTGCTAGTTTGGCGGGAAATGGCCTCGGAAGAGGCTCAAATTTGCGACACCCACTCCCTTAAGGTAGTAACAGCAAAAAGAAATTTTTTCTGACCAAAAATGCTTATATTGTTAATTGTTGAGAATAAAAATAAATAACTTTGGAAATATTTCTTTTTAAAGTCACTTGCAACCCTGTCAAAAACGGTTTTTAATTTTTGACAGGGTTGCCAGTGACTTTATTTTTTTTTATTTCCTAATTATTCATTTTTTATTCTCGACAATAACCAAAATTTATTTTGTCAGGCAAAAAAAGTTTTGGCGGTCCTAACTTATTCTACACCTAAATACGTACAAAACATTTGATAACAGAACTTCGAAAACATTTAGTAACTGCGGTCGTCCGTGTCCGCTTAGACAGCGACCACGGTATAAAAAATTCGGTTCGATTTATTTTCTACCCTTCACCTTTCTCAAATTTTTGATTGTTCTTTTTATTAATTTTTAATCTATTCAGACAATAGTCATTGGGATTGAGCTTGAGGACCTTATATAAGAGTGTGAGATTGTAAATAAATATATTAAACTGACCGTCTCGGTAAAATGTCTTTCCAAGGACAGTTACCGCCCGGTCAGGGAATGCCTCCCACGGCACAACAGAACCAGCCGGTTACGACCAAAATGAATATGCCAATTCAGCCAGGGGTTTATATCCATGAATATTTTTCTTAAAATATATAATTTTATCTATGAATATATTGATTTAATTTGAGCGATAAAGATTTACAAAAAGACCTTTTTTAGTCACATTTTTGAAAATTAAAACACTTAATTTTGAACATAAATTTTATAATTTTTCGGTTTAACGGAATGCATTTTAGGTTAACCATAAAAGTTTCAACACCCAGTTTTTTTTTCGTCTCGCGACTGTCGTGTATTCAAAACTCGAAATATTTGATAAATTGTTTTTGGTTAATTTTGAAAAGTTTGCTCTAGTTTTTTTTTAAATCAAAATTAGACCAAATTAATTATGATTTTTCTCAACCAATTAAAAATAAGTTAAAATGTCAAACAATGGAAGGCATTTTTTTTTCAATTGTCGACTTTCAGATGGTAGGCAAATTGTTGTGCCCAACTTTCATCGAAAATTGGAAGTTTTCCAGCCTAGCATTATGAAGCACTGTTCGCTATAAGATATAGTCAGTGAAAAAATAAGCTGGAAATTTTAACTTTTTTCATAGGAATTAATAGTAAATTTCTAGTAATATCCTAAAATCGGCATTATTTTTAAAAATGGTTTTGTAGCCCGAATGAATATTCCTATCTAAAAACCAAACTCATTTTTTTCTCACATTAAAATTTAACCCCACAACAGCAACAACAACAACCGCTCCAGCAACAATCTCAAATTCAGCAAAATCAACCACTTACTTCGCCTTTACAGTTACAAGTTGGCCAACAACCAATCACCAGTGTACACCAAGCACCTCAGGTAACTTTTATAAAATAGCGATCGAAAAAAACTATAGTAAAGTATGTTTTGTTTTTTTACAACTTTATACTCGATCTATCGAAAAAATAGTGTGTTTTGCGTCTATCAGGACGTCATCTATATGTACTATATTGCCAAAACCTTAGCGTATAAAACACCTGTTTTCGGGAAAATATCTATAATTATCATAAATTCGTCTATAAGGAAAGCTGATACAGGCAATATGATATTGGCCTCATTTTTTAAAAATTGACTATTCGGACACAATTATTACAGTAGAGTGCCTCTAATAGGACGGACACTTGGGACGCACTTTTTTTCGAATAGTTTGCCAGGTTCTTTTAATAAGACGGACATCATTCATTGGAAGTTTGCCAGGTCCAATATGAGGACGGACGACTTTTTATTTCCATCATAAATTTTAGACCCTACTTGATCATGTTAATCGCAAAAACCCAGCAAATTCCGGCAAAATTTCATTATTAACGTCCGACCACGGAAAGTTTATAGGTTCATCTGTTAGAAAAAGAAGGGAAAATTTCATTATTTACGTCATATCACGAGAAAAAAATTTTTAGGTTCGTTTGTAAAAAAGACAGGAAAATTTCATTATTTAAGTCCGATCACGGCAAAACAATTTTAAGGTTCATATGTTACAAAACGAACGAAAAATTTCATTAATTAAGTCCGATCACGACAAAACATTTTGAAGGTTCATTTGTAAGAAAAAGAAGGAGAAATTTCATTGTGTAAGTCCGATCACGGCAAAAAACCTTTTAGGTTCATTCGTAAGAAACAGAAGGGAAAATTTCATTATTTATTTATTTATTCCACGAAAAAGATTTTGTAGGTTCATTTGTAAAAAAAAAAGAAAATTTTTTCAGTATTTGAGTCCGATCACGGCAAAAAAAATTTAAGGCTCATATGTTTGAAAACGAAGGAAAAATTTCATCAATTAGGGCCGATCACGGCAAAGCCTTTTTTAGGTTCATTTGTCAGAAAAAGAAGGAGAAATTTCATTGTATAAGTCCGATCACGAAAAAAGACTTCTTTCATTACGTCCGATCACGGCAAAAGATTTTGTTTATTACGGCCGATCACGGCTAATAACTTTTTTCTTTACTTCCGATCACGGCAAAAGATTTCGTTTATTACGTCCGATCACGGCTAATAACTTTTTTCTTTACGTCCGATCACGGCAAAAGATTTCTTCTATCACAGCATATTTTAAGTCCGCCTTAAGATGAGTGGTGTTCGTCATTCGACAGAAATTTATTTACAACGTGAGGCAAGTGACTCTGAAGATGATGCCAATCAAACAGTTTACGGTATTTTCGCTGGTGAACAGTCGGATGAAACTGATGTTAAAAGTGACAATTGGGAAGAATTTCTAGATAAGATCGGGACGTTTCGAGCATATTTAACTCACTTACAGCGCAAACTTGATATGTTGGCGTTATCTGCACCTGAAGATTTTCTGCAAATCACTTATGGTGAACTAAAAGCAACGATAACGTCGATTTTCCAGGATAACCGGAAACTAGAGACAGTTTCCCCGAAGAAGGCGAAGAAAATTCAGAAAGTAGTGAGGTACAAAGTTTGAGAAAGGAAATCGAAAAGCTACG
>SCLH01000027.1:393821-406564 GCA_004367855.1 Oikopleura vanhoeffeni
AAGATAGGATGATATCAGTGTACACATAAAATTATAGTGTACACTCGGGGCATGGCAAACTTTTTGTCAAAAAAAAACTAGGGTTGGTGCAAGAAGACAAGGGTTCCTAGTAGGAACTTCCTACGGAACCCTAATCTTCTCACCCCAACCCTATTGTTTTCCTGACAAAGAAGTTTTGCACGGGTTTATCCCGTGTATACTGGGCACGAGTTTTCACATTTTGTTAGAAAATGTTTTTCCTCATTCTGTACTTTATTAATAATGCATAATTATAAATTATTCTTCAAAACACTAATAAATGCAACCGAGATATATTTTTGATATTCTTGTGTGAGGATTTTCACCTTCCAACAAATGTGTGTACTTTTGATGAGTTTGAAACTCAATTTCGATCAAACAGATATCAATTCACTCTTAAAAAAAGCAAGTTTCAGATTGTCCTCATTTTTCTCTCTAGCGGCTCCTGTGGTCACTTTGGAACATTTTAAGTGTCATTTTCGACTTCCCTGATTAAAATTTACTTATGAAGCGGCTTCATTGAAGCCAACAAAAAAATAGTCCAGCAAATTCTTCGCATTTGCTCTCTAGCGGCACTTGTGGTAACTTTGGGTCATTTTAATTGTCATTTTTGGCATCCCTGATACAAATTAACAATAAATTTGGTGCAGCATATGCTTTGAATTTGTCCTGGATAGATTGGGAAATTGGGTATTTTCAGAGTGAGTTGCCTAGCCGACATCTTGAAGCAGCCTGCGGCTTTTGTGTGTATAAGGTTTTCAACTGTATTTTCTAACTGGAAGATGGAATTAATCGAAACGCGTTAACCATTACACACAAATAATTTTCTATCGCATTTACAGATTCACACTATCGGTACTGAAATTGTACAGAGCCCTTTTCAAAAAATGATGAAAATCACTATTCAACAGCAGTACGATCTCAAAAGTTACGAAACTGTATCGAAGGAAAGTTCAAACAATATAGTCTTCAAATTGTTTGTTTTAAACCAATAGGTAATTGTTTTCAATTTCAAAGGGACGTCAAAAGCGATACTAACCTATACGCGATAACAGTCACATTTTCGATATTTGCTGTCTATAACTATCAAAACTCAGACATTTTGCAAGATTATGTTATTTTAATTACATATGAGACTTAAAATAATTACTGTACTGATAGCATTTTCAAAATTGATTTTCTGATAAGTAGTTCTTGGAGTAACGAAGTTTTTGGTAAACGTCAATTTTCAATTTTTTCGTTTTTTCTCTAAAACCCTTTGTTTACGCTCAAAAAGGATAAAGAATTAAATTGTTTTAGATTAAGTCTATGAAATGACCGTTTATGATTATGTAGTATTTGTATAAGCTACAACTGGTTAAATTTGAGGGCGCTAAAGAGCACCAAAAAGCGCAAGAGTATCTGCGGTGCGATTCTTTTATTTGCATGTGTTTTATAAAAATGGAAGATGGTGAAATAAAAATATAGTGAAAGAATAAAATCACCCCTCTGGAGGTCAGGCACTGATCACAAGATGAAGCCAGAAGTTTTTTTGCGATATGAATTTGAAACAGGCCTTTTTTACATTTATCCACATGAATCAAAGCATCGCGAACTAATTAAATCGATCGTTCCTCGTCCATTTTTAATCATCATAATTTAAATCACAAAAATAAGACTTATATAGTAGATGATGTGTGACAGGTGAAGTAGAGAGCATAGTCGGAAGGGGCGATATTGTCAGCTGGGTGAATCTGGGTTAAGAGGACGTCGGTATCGACGGCTGAGACCGAATATCAGGACTCAGTCGATGTGTGTGGTTCAGTCCACAAATACGGATCGAATTGAAAAATATCAAAAAATACTAAACTCAGGAGCGTCAAGGCTGCGATTGGATTAACTTCAAGAGAGATAAATTTATAATAGAGAAATATTTATCGGTAAGTTAGGTTAGTTTATTGGTTATATTCAGGAGTTTTTTTTATCAATCATGACAGTGATAATTTCGTAATTTTTTTTGTATTGTCAATGGTTTTTTTTTGTGATTTTTTAATTTTGGGCAATGCACAACTGTGAAATCGGCCATGTGTTGAAAAACTATAAGTCGGATTAAATATCTGAAAAAGGTCAGTTTTGTTCCGTTGAAAAATTCTGCATCAGTGAGTGGAGTTTGAAAACATTATAATAATTAGTTTTATGTCATCGTCAGGTTTTTGTGAGACAACATAGTGTTCAAAAAAAAACCGGCGCTTCATTTTTTTAAGAAAACGCTCTCATTTGACATAGAAGATTGAGTGCCATGACATTTAAATTAACATAAATCGTGAAATCTTCACCAATTTATATTGTCTCTGATGTTTCGATCGAACAATATGTTCAATACTAGACTTCTACAGCTATATGTATGAAGCGGAAGCTCAACTTTTAGAGGAGAGCTCAAAATAGCATATTTTTGGTTTTGTCTTTCGTGCTGCTCCTCAGTCAAAACCGGAAAGCGAATGCAATCTAGTTTAAAGTCGATATTTGAAAAATTTAGACAATTTTGTGTGATCACTTGGTGAATCTCATAAAAAAATATCAGCGGTTAAATTCACATTCGAATTCTTGGATAAAAAAAAATGCACTTTTGTAGCAATATTGTGACGATTCGTGTGTAATGGTTAAAAACATTTTTTCGTTCAAAATAGTTTTTGTTGAAAAATATTTCTATTTGTGAAAAAATGTTCTTTTTTGTTTATAAATGTTATACTTTTTTAAAAAATGTTTTATTTGTTAAAAAATGTTTTGTTGGAAAATGTTTTGTTAATAAATGTTTTCCCGTTCTACACGTGGTCGATTTGTGTTTGCCGGCTTTCTCTGGGTTAAATTGCCGTTCAATTCTTTCGGTAAATAATTTTAAGAATTTTTTTTATTATTTTGAGTTTCATAAAAATCACATGTGAAAAAATTATTCTTCGTATAGAGACTGCAGAAAAAATAAACTTTAAACAAAAGAATCCTCAAATACTTTCGTAGAAACTGGCTTCCTCAGAATTTTGATATTATGTATCGTTTTCACACAATTAATTCTTTAAGAAATTTTGGCGAAAATCCTAAAAAAAAGTATGAAAAATATCTTTCGAACGGCTTATCGTATAAAATTTTCAACAATATTTTTGCAAATTAAATTGCAAACTCTATGACGAATTCGAATTGTAGGTCTGTGACGATGTTATTTCTGCGCCGTTGTGGGCCCCGAAAATTTTTTTGCCTTCAGATAGTGAAAGGGTGTGAGGGGGTTAACATACATTTTTTATCATTTTAAAATACAATTCAGCCAATTTTCTATACAATTGGAAAGATTTTTTCGATGAATTAAAGGCATTAAATAGGGACAAGAAAAAAAATTCGCGAAAATGACCTTCAGTGACACACAAAAGTGCAATAATAATATGAATTTAAACGTTAATTTATATTTTAAACTACTGCATAGTAAATTTCAAATGATTTTCTATAGCTCTATTTAAAAATAATTATATGTTTTATACAAAATTCTCTAGTAAAATGACTCTTAAATTGGTGTGAAATAATTCATTTCCGGTCAGAGTTCAAGGTCAATTTCAAGTTTATCGTAGAAACTTCAAAGTCGGAAGGGTCGATTTTCGAATGAAAATATTAGCAACTTAGGGTCCATTATGTACTGAAAGGTCACTAGAAAGCAAAAAATGGTCAAATTTTTGAGATTTCACAGGGGGATTTTTGCTCTCTGGCGACCTTTTAGTACATAATTAAGCCATAGTTGCTAATATTTTCATCGGAAAGTTGACCCTTTTGATTCTTTTGAGAGTACTTACGAGTCTCTACGATGAAATGTACGGTGATTTGATATACGGTAGCCAATATACGGTAATTTGAAAAAGTACTCAAATACGTCGAAAAAATTTGCTGATTAACTTGAACCGTTTTTAAGACTTCTTTCTCATTACAGCAAAGTCCAATTGAAATCACGTGACAAAATAATCGAAAAATAAGGTTTGGAATATGTCTAGGGTTGATTCCGGGAAAAAAACGATTTTCTTAACCAGTAAGGTATCAGAAAAATTGAAGTAGCCATTTTGTTGCATTTTTTATCGTGATTCCAAAAAAATAGAAAAAAGAAGAAAAATGTTCCAGATTGACCCCGAAAATCGATAAAAAGTGATTTTTTGGAGCTATATCAAGCCCTGAAACCCCCCACTCAGTCGAAAATTGTATTTTAATTTATTTTTTCTAAAGCATTGAACAATTATCTCCAACCGCAAAGCAATCTCTACTAACCGGAAGCGCCACAGGAAAAAAAAATTTATAATCGAAATCTGAACGGTATAAAAATTTTGGAATTCTGGTGGCGCGGCAATGATGGGTGTTGGATGCGCCATTTATGACTTTCAATATTTGGTATAATGATTATAAACAGAACAGTTTTATGTATTGGCGCAATAGCTTAATGGTTACTGCTCCGGCCTGTGGCCTTTACCACTCGAGTTCGAATCTTTCTCTGCCCCTCTTTTTTTTTAACTTATTATTAGGTTTAAACTAGCGTGAGCTACGTTTCAGACACTTACCACTTAATATTTAAGAAAAACCCTTTCAAGCACTTTTAGGTTTCATATTAAATAATTCAAAAATACTTTTTTTTGCGATTTTTTAAAATTTTAACGGGGTAGTGCCCCACTACTAGTGGGTGCTCAAAGTTTTCAAACTGATTTTTCTAACTCTGGTCCTCTTGGAGTTAAAAATTCGAAAATTTCAGAGTCTGAAATTCAGACAACATTGAATTTGTGTTTAAGAAATGAATGAAAATAACAAATAATTATTTGTCGATAATTTGAGGGGGTAACCGACGGAGGCTGTATCTCGAGACTCATAAGTGATAGGAAGCTAATTTTAGTTGCATTGTCATTTTCGTGGCTGGTTTGCTTCAAGAAATAAATAAAAACAAAATTTTCGATGTCAAAAATTTTTCAAAATTTTCTATATTTTCAAAGTTTTATTTTCCTTAACCGCACTGTATCNATGGCTCTGAATTTTCCATCCCTATCCCCCTCTTTCCCCCTCGGTTTATCCCTTCTATCCCTATCCCTTTTCGAAGCCTGCTACATAGCAAACTATTTTTCCTTGCACTATAGTTTTTTGTAATAATTGTCAACAAAATTGTAGTTTCTGATGTAACGATTTAATTTTTTAACTCCCATGAGTCCGATTTTAAAAAAATTTTGACATTAAAGTCATCGTATGACATTTTCAAGTTTACCAAACGATTTGTAAGTTAAATGTTTCTGGAAACGGTATTTTAAACTATGGCGAAATATTTAACCGTTCGAGCGCTAAAGCAGGAAACATTTTTTATTTTCGACAATCAGAAAATTTTTAATATTTATTTCAAAAATTTTTGCCATTTTTTCCGATTTTTTTTAGTTTTTATGACTAAAAAATCCACGTTTAGTTCAAAAATCGCAAAATCAGACCTTTAGCTCGTTCAGTTAGAAAGATTCGACTTGCCTATCCCTTTAACACCTTTTGGGTGATTTGATAGATGTAGGCTAAAAAGAAGAGAAAGCGGCCTCATGAGTGGCTAGAAGGGGTCTCAGGAGGGTTAGGATTGGCTCCCCCAACCAACATCTTTCAAATCACCCAAAAGGTGTTAAAGGGCTATAGAACCTATGTACTCAAAATAAGCTTATTTCGAATTTTATAAAAAAACATACAAAATATTGAATTTTTTGAAATTTTTATCACTTTATATAATTAAACAGGATACGCGAAGATCAAAAATTGTAAAATCCAGTCAATTGGATTTACATTACAAAAGATATAGGCTGCCTTTAGAACCCCCTAAAGAGGGTGTGAGACTCTAATTTGACATATCTACGATGATATATCTTGAAAACCAAGAGTTTTTGGAAATAAACGAAAATACTCATTTGTGAGTCTTTCCCTGATAACGCAAAAAAGTACATAATGAATTGTTTTCGATGATCACACTGAAAGTTACGGTATCGTTACAAAGAAAGCTTTTTGTAACTTCAAAATCTATCTCAGAAATTAAATCACCAGCTTTTTTTGATCCGGTATCTGACCAATTCTATAATGGCAAATGATCTACATTTTTTGGTATTCTAAAACTTTTAAATATATTTCCTCCTAAACTAAACTTTTTAAATGGCTCAAATTTTTAAAACGTATTCTTTAAACAATTTTACCTCAAAGCGCACAAGCTCATCGGAATTTGTTGATTTTAATCCGAAGTATGATCTTTTGTTGAAATTAAAAAAATGCTTCGAAAGTAAGTTCAAAAGAAAGTTTGCTTACATCAATGTAATATTATGAAAATTGAGTGGTTAAATTAAATCAAACACTATTCATTTTCTTTAATATGAAAAATAAGAAGAAAATTTTTTCGTCAAAAAATTATTTGATCAAAAACTTTTTTCGTCAAAATTTTTGTATTTTTTCGTCAAAAAAACTTTTTTCGTCAGAAAATTATAAACTGGATTTCGTTTTTCGTCAAAAAACTTTATCGTCAAAAAAACTTTTTTGTCAATATATCATAAAAATCGTGAAAAGTGCGCGAAATCCACAATTTTGAACATAAAAGTGATTATTAGAAAACCTTAATGGCACCAAAAAATTCCGTTCGGATGATTTGCTGGATACAATATAAGCATTTTAAACTTCAAAGATTCTGAAAAAAAATGAAGTTTTCGTATAAATATTATGTTTTTATCTTTAGAGAGGTTTGGTCTAAAGAAGAAAATTCTTATTTCGGCAAAAACAACCAAACTTCTGAGAGTGGCTGGTAGTCAAAATTACAATTTAATATTTTATGTCCCAGCAGTTTGACTTGTTGAACAACACCAAAATAGTGGTACTCGAAAAATCAAATTATTTGCAGTCGGTAATTTGGGATTATCATAAGATGCGCAATAACCAACTTTTTGAAACCGGTGTTAAACTATAATCGTTGGAGACGAAATTGGTTTAGTCAACAGCGCATCTCTAATGACGATTTTCCGATTTAATCTGCTTCATAAATATTATTCTAAATATCGTTTAATTTATAGATACGCCTAAGAAATAAAGTGGACGTTTTGACTAGAATTCAAAATGCTAGTTTCTCCGAAAAATCGATGTAGGCTAAGTTGAATGATTTCTTTAAATGGCCGGTTTATATTGAAGTCATTGTGGACACAAGGGAGTTAATCAGCTATTTTTTGCTACGAACAAACTTGATGAAACAAAAACTTGGTAATTTTCCATGTTTTCTCAGTAAGATCCGGAGATGACAGCCTAGAAGAAAAATTATTTGAGAAAAAGGCTAAAAACGTCATTTTTGTTGCTTATTAACGTGAAATTAACCCTTGAAAAGTTTATTTTAGTAATCTGATTAATTATTCTGAAATTTTTGGTCTTCTGCTTATATAAAAATTCAAAATGAGATAAATCCGATGTCTGGTTATCACACTATAAGCGCTCAAAGTTGAACCTCTCGTAATTTGAAAATTAAGTACACGAGTCTTCATTGTGAGGAGTTCAGAACTTCGAGTTTTACACCAAATTGGCCTTACCAATATTTTGTATTCTGACGAAAAAGTATTTTTTTGACGAAAAAGTATTTTTTTGACGAAAAAGTATTTTTTTGACGAAAAAACAAACAAAAAAATCCGCAAAATATAAAAAAACACTTTTTATGGGAACTCAATTTCTAACTTAACCCGATGTTAGCATTTTTAAGACGATATTAATCAACTTCAGACATTTTCGGGTGTTATTCGCTAAAAAGTAGGTGAAGCTCCCTGAATATCAAAGTTTTTTCCATGAAAATGGTCAAAAATGACCAAAAATAGAGAAAAACAGCTTTTTTAGAAAACAAATTGACGTTCAATTGCGTTTATTCTTAAAAATGTTTTGCTTATCAAAAAAGATGACGCCTTTTAACACTCGAAATTGGTGATGTTTGTTGAAATTTGAGCACTAAAACTTCAAAATCTTGGCTTGAGGTAAGCCAACTTTATGTTCAGTGTCTCACTGGCTTTTGTTTGAGCCTACATTCGAAAAAATCGAAGGACATTTTTTTTCGAAATTTTTTGGTTGGAAAAATCATATTTTCTAGTATGAATAAAAATTTAAGTAAAGAGTTTTCCTGTGATCCTTAGAAATGCAACAAGGTGTGCTTGAAACCATTTTGGCCCTATTTCCAAATTAAATCTCGGAAGAGATAGATTTTAAAGCTTAAAATCGTGAAAATCGACCAAAAATCGTTGGTTAGAAAATTCAGCTATCGAAATAAACAAACGTTACCTGCAAATCTTAGTGTGCTAATTCCACGTATATATAACTTTCCACGTAATAATAACTTTTTAACAAATTTCGATCTATGGTCTGGGTGGAGATATATTTTCAAATTTTGCGAAATGACCTCCTGTACCGACTATGTGACGATTGGTGTAAGCAACAAAATCTGAGTTTAATTATCGATTTCGCAAGATTAAGGCTAGGTCTACAAAATAGCATTTTGGAATCATTGCTAAAGCTTCATATTTTCTAAAACTAGCTCTGCAAAATTGCAAATCAGACAAGGGCACCACTTTAACCCCACCTGCAGCGCTGTGTCTCAAAACACAGAGACCAAAAATACTTTGGGGAAGTATCATTTTTGCCGGCGGAATATCGGAACAGACCCCCGTAACGATAATGAGAATTAAAAATAAACTGCCTTATCATTTTCGTAAGTTAAATCATGGCAACCCTTCTTAAGATTTGTAGGGTGCTATTTAAAACGTGATACTATGACCTTGAGATCAAAAATAATTTTCAAATCTTGATCCTAAAAGTTAAGAAATGATAGAAATAAAGCAAAATATAATTTTTTTTTAAATTGTCTCGAAAAAGTTCAGATCATTCAAAATAGATTTGTTAATACAAATAAATCAACTTTTACTGGCCAAAATGACAAAAACAACACTTTTGGTCATTTTTGAAGCATTTCTACTGGTTGATAAAAACGAACTGACATTTTTTTATAAGATGTTAGAAGAAGTTACTGGCCAATCGGACAAATCGGGAAAAACTTTATCATTTTTTCTGAAAATCCGAAAGAACTTTAGTCTAAGCGGACAAAATGAAAAATTTTAACGACCATAAAGGTTAAGCTTCAAATATTTAAATGTTGAAACCGGAGATTTTTTTTAATTTTATCCTCAACTTAGAACTATTGATTTTTTTATTATCAGCCGTCTCTACAGTTCTGTGCAACCATATCCACATTGAACACGTTTTTTACAATTATCTCAGAGGGCATCGACGTTTTTCGCAAAAGATTTGTCATCTATCTCTAGCATGTTGAAGGGCCCAATCTCTGAAAACCAACAAGAGACGCGTAATTCTCCCACGCTAGAAGCGGGATCCTCAAAGTGGGTAGTACCATTACACATTAAACTTTAGAAGTCGACATAGTCTACATAGAAATTTTAATAAAATCTAAATACGATTATCAAATTTCTTTTTAATTTTTTATTTATTGAGACTCTCAATTCGAGACTAGGAAATAAATTTGAATAAGAAAATTTTCTCACGAANAAAAAAAAATCAACTTTTACTGGCCAAAATGACAAAAACGACACTTTTGAACATTTTTGAAGCATTTCTACTGGTCGAAAAAAAAACGAACTGACATTTTTTATAAGTTATGCTCTTGAAAAATTTTTACTTTGTTCAAATACAGGGTGAAAAAATATCGTTACTGGCCAATCGGACAAATCGGGAAAAACTTCATCATTTTCCGTAAATCCGAAGGAACTTTAGTCTAAGCGGACAAAATGAAAAATTTTAACGGCCATAAAGGTTTGGCGTCAAATATATTAAATATCTCTAAAAAAAATCTCTGGTTCCAACATTTAATAAATGTTGAAACCGGAGATTTTTTTTAATTTTACCCACAACTTGGAACTATTGATTTTTTTTATTATCAGCCGTCTCTACAGTTCTGTGCAACCATTTCCACATGAACCACGTTTTTTACAATTATCTCAGAGGGCATCGACGTTTTTCGCAAAAGATTCGTCATCTATCTAGCATGTTGAAGGGCCCAATCTCTTGAAAACCAACTAGAGACGCGTAATTCTCCCACGCTAGAAGCGGGATCCTCAAAGTGGGTAGTACCATTACACATTAAACTTTAGAAGTCTACATAGTCTACGCTAAAAATTTAATAAAATCTAAATACGATTATCGAATTTATTTTTAATTTTATCATTTATTGAGACTCTCAATTTGAGACTCGCAAATAAATTTCAATAAGAACATTTTCTGACGAAAACTTTGTTTTAACAATAAAAAAATTCTCTAC
Source organism: Oikopleura vanhoeffeni (assembly GCA_004367855.1). Taxonomy (NCBI): domain Eukaryota; kingdom Metazoa; phylum Chordata; class Appendicularia; order Copelata; family Oikopleuridae; genus Oikopleura; species Oikopleura vanhoeffeni. Next base: position 404,185 of record SCLH01000027.1, read on the forward strand.
AAGATAGGTTAAAAACATCGGGACCCATTTTTGAGTTTTGAAATTTCTTATTTCAAATCGTCTCATGAGTTATCGTGGGAGAAAATATTCGATCTGTAAAAATGAAAGAATTCGAAACGAAAAATTAAAAAGTACTGCCAATAGTATAAATGGCAATATAATATGCCAATATTCGTATTATTTGTTTAGTATAATAAAAATTTTGACCTTCAAATCAATTTTGTTCAAAAACATTCTGTGTCTGAAATTGACCAGAATATACTTTCTGCAAGATGTGCGTAAAAATTGATACTTTGATTTTCTGAATTATAACTATGATATTTAGAGTGGCCGCGATCCAGCCAAGTCAAAAAATGAAAGGTCTCAGATCGTCTTAAAAATGCCTGGAGGTAGGGTAATCGACCCAAGGGAAGAAAAAAATTCCATATGGACTTTTCTCAATTTTAACTCCTAGGTGTCCAAAACCCCATTTTTTGACTTTGGAAGAAAGTTCAACTATGAATTAGAGAGTCCACACAAAAACCCTATTCACAGATTGAGCCTTGAACAATTTCACGCTGAAAAAGTGCAAAACATTTTTTNTCTCAATTTGAGACTAGCAAATAAATTTCAATAAGAAAATTTTCTGACGAAAACTTTGTTTTAACAATAAATAATTTTGACGAAAAAATTATTATGAAAAAAAATATTTTGACGAAAAAATGTTTTTGACGAAAAAATTTTGACGAAAAAAGTTTTTGACGAAAAAATATTTTGACGAATAAAGTTTTTGACGAAAAAATGTTTTCCCTGTCAATTGTTGTAATTGCTGGGTATTTCTCACTACTTTTTAACGGGCTTTAACTTCTGTTTGAAATGCTCAAATGTACAAACAAAAAAAAATATTGTTCCGTAAACGCTGTTTATAATTATTGTGACGATATAATTATTTTTGAATAAGTATATAACTCGTAACACAGTTTACGAATACTATTTAAATATTTAATTATATTTAAATATACTAAAGTAAACTCTCAATTTTTCCCCAGCAGCGAATAACTCGCGGAAGTGTCATACAAATTATCCAAATGTTTCAGAAAAATAAAGGAAACAAGTTTTGTCACAAAGTTCTCGAGAGATATTTCAAAATTTAGGTTTACGTTTTTCGTAAAAACGAAAAAAAACGGTTTCGTAAATGTTAGAATAAGTGTTCGAATAATGTTCTCAGAGAAAATTTTCAAATTTTATTCTGGATTTCCCGTGATCAAAGGTGCCGCGCACACTGATATTTTGTTGCAAAGATACTTGATTATAATAAAGAAATGATAAAAAAAATATATCTGTATATTCACCTATCCGCCGGATTTCACCTATCCGCCGGACGTCTGGGAAGATACGCTCTGATTGATCAATAAAAACAAGATCTAGAATTTATAATTTAGTTAAAGAGTAGTCAGAGTAAAAATTTAGGCTGAATTTTTCATCATAAATGCAAAAGTGACCGGTTTGAAAACATCAGAAACTAATTTTTTGAATAATTGACTCACGCAGTAATTCGAATTTAGCTTCTAAAATGCATTTATTTAATTTTATTCAACCAAATATATTAACCCTCTCACTCATGGCGTCATTTAAAAAACACCTGTAGATTAACGACCAGAAACTGCAGGTTCGTTCTGAATGGATCACTTTTTAGGAAACAAATTTCCTAATTTGCTGTATTTTCAATTTTTGTCCTGACGTCCCTGAGTAAATTTTTGTTTCATTCAAAATGATTTAGGTAAATTGCGTAAGTTAGATTCTTTTTTCGGAAAACACCTGTAGATTGAGGACCAAAAATTGCAGGTTATTTCTGAGGAAGCCACTTTTTGGAAAATTTAATTCTTAATCTTGTCTATTATTAATTTTTGTTCTGACGTCTCATTTTCTCCCAAATGAATTGCGTAGGTTGAAGACCAATTTGTAACTATCACTTTTCTATAGGGTTAATAAAGTCAAAATGTAACTTAAATAATATAAAAGTTAAGTCAATCCTTAATCTCGGGGACTGAAGACCAATAAAGTGGCTAGCACTTTTACTTTTCCCGTAATAAGCGCTCAAAGTTGAGCCATAAAGTGGCTTTCATGACTTAGAGGGTTAAATAAAATTGTTATTAAAATGAATTTCTAAATGATATCTTCGAAAAAGAGGTACCACTCAAAAAAACTGTCACTTATCGCTCATAGAGAAATTAAAAGTGCTATAAATACGCCAGAAAAATCCTAAAACTACTGGGCCGTTATTATCAAATTATTTTATGAGGGAACTCAGCGATGTGGTTGTCATTCACTTATTATAGCAGAGAATATTTCCAGAAGATCTCTCAACTTTGATTTTCGAACAAAAGAAATAAAGACAGTA
>SCLH01000027.1:407268-417539 GCA_004367855.1 Oikopleura vanhoeffeni
TATTAGCCGGATTTCACCTATCCGCCTTCACCTATCCGCCGGACCCTGCTGTAATATGTTCTGGTGAAATAAAAAAATTTTTGATGATGATTTTTGAATTCGTTATAGACTAACTTATAGTCGAATTACTCGAAAATTATTTTCATGACGACAATTTTTTTGTTATTTTTTCAATTTTCGGATTTCGGATATAAAATCTAAAAATAGACTATGATGTCATAATAGCGCATTTTAATTAGTTGCAATCGATTCACAAGACCCAGTTTACTTGGAATCGATATTTTGTTTGACGATTTGAAATAAGGAATTTCAAAAGTCAAAAATGGGTATCGATGTTTTTGACCCATCTTGTAGAGAATTTTTTTTTGGTCATTTTAAGACGTAGGATTTTTTTTGTTTATAAAAAATTTTCAAAAAAAAAATCGATTTTTCGGTCAAATTTTCGAGATTTTACAAAGAGTGCAAAACCCGGATCTAGCGACCCCGTATAAAGAGCTAGATCGCTAATTTTTTTGGCAAGTGAAAATTAAGCGTTTTTTGGGAAATCTTTTTTAAGGATTAGGGTCGGCGACCATGTGGTCGACCTTAAATAAGCGGTCAAAGTTCAAGGTCAATTTCAAGTTCATCGTAGAGACTTGAAAATACCCTCAAAAAAAACCGAAAGGGTCGACTTTCTGATGAACGTATTCGCAACTATGGGTCAATCACGTACTGAAAGATCACTAGAGCGTAAAAACTGGCTTCAGCACCCCCTCTGAAATCTCACAAATAGGATCAGTTTTTGCGCTCTAGCGACTTTTCAGTACGTGATTGACCCATAGTTGCTTATACATTCATGAAAAAGTTAACCTTTCCGGTTTTTTGAGGGTATTTTCAAGTCTCTACGATGAACTTGAAATTGACCTTAAACTTTGACCGCTTATTTAAGGTCGACCACATGATCGCCGACCCTTTCTAAAAAACGCTTAATTTTCACTTGCCAAAAAAATTAGCGCTCTAGCTCTTCATACGGGGTCGCTAGATCTGAGTTTTGCACTCCTTGTAAAATCTCTACAAGATGGGTCAAAAACATCGATACCCATTTCTGACTTTTGAAATTCCTTATTTAAAATCGTCTTTGTTTTGTTTATGTAACAAATAAAATTCATTCGTGCAAGCAAATTGACATGTCCAACCCCCTTAACTATAATTGATTAAATTGGCCTAGCAGTTTTTCGAATTTCACCTACAAGGATAAGTGTTATCAATTTTTTTTCTAAATCTATTATCATCACTGAATCTTAGCAAAATAAATGAGATCAAAGTACCAAAAGATGAATCGTTAATTTACCACTTATCTTTATATTTGATCGTTAAGATTTTTGATCCAAATTTGCGTTATTTGTTTAAACACCAGGAATCCGCCAGGATGTGGTTTAAAGCCCTTTTCAGGGAACACCTCCTCCAAATCTAATATGGACCTGAAAATCGCTTTCAGGGCTTTCGGAAGAATTAAAAATCGAGTGAAGAACACCTCTCAATTAAAAGCGTCAAATTGTTATCAGTAAAATAAATACGGGATTTCTAGGGATATTGTCAATATCATATAATATGATTCATATTGAGATTCTAAAAATATTGAAGGTATTGAACTCAAACTTCCAGAATATTCGATTGACTCTAAAGAAAAAAATCTGGCAAATTAAAAAAAAATATGACTCCTGGTGGCGATAAAGAGCATTTTACAATTTTGTCGTTGTATGATTAGACCAAAAAATTCACAAAATTTCTGATAACGGTATTACTGACAATGAGCAATTAATGTTCATACATGGCGCTAAAGAGTAGAAATAATTTTGCTCTTTTAGGTCTCGTATGAACCATGAGTAGGGTGCGCAGCGGTCAAAATTCTAAGTTTTAAATAAAGATAATGAGACCGCACCCTAACCATGAGTCCTGGATAGGGTCATACCCGGGAGCACTATCTGCCAAACTAAAAGCGTCAGCAATAATTCCATAAACTTATAGGGTCAACTCTTCTAAAAAAAAACGAATCCGACCATCACAAATTTTTTTAGAGCCACTTAGTGGTCAGGAATTAAGGATGAAAAAACACCTTTATGGTCTTTGTAGAGCACTTTAAGGTATAATATATTTCTCATCAAATTTTTTAATTAAATAGATCGTGTTAAGAAAAAGTTAAGCTATTTATTACAAAAAATTTTTTTCGAAAATTTCGAAAAAACAGTGTTTTGTCGAATTTTAAAAAAAAATATAGTCATTTTGATGAAAAATGCGTAGGCGGAAATGACGTTTTTATAAAAAAATTGCAAGCTGCATTGGTTTGCACCAAAATTTTTTTATGTTAATCGGTGCAGAATTTTCCAAGCTATCGATTAAGCGTTATAAACCAGTTGGTGGCCTTTGGTGGGTCACTAAAATCGACAATTTAAACTTTAAATTGCCATTTTACCCAAGAAAAAATTTTCGAAATTTTTTTTTTCATTTCAGAATTTTTCTCGAAAAATTCTGCTTCGAGTGTTTACTTTCATGTGTTGATAAAATTATTAGTTTAAAAGACGATTTTACCCCCGGGTATGAAAATTTGGTCCCCCTGGTGGTCAGAAAATCACTCTAGAAAACTGTTTTTTCTGTCTTTAAACACGATAAAAAGGACATAAATATTATTTTTTTTAATTAAAAACGGCATGAGCGTGACCGCAAAGAAATTTGGGTTTAGACAGAATAAAAAATTATCGAATAATTTTGAAAAAAAATTTGATCAGTTGAGGGAAAAATTTAACCATTGAAAATCGCGAAAATGCGTAGGCGGAAAAATGTTTTTTATTAAAATATTTGGCCTGACCTAACCAAAACCAAATTTGTTTTTCTCTTTTGGTCCGAAATTAGCTCATTTTTACGATAAACATAATCTTAGTTTTGCGCGAGTTTGCGCGATATGAAAAATCGGCAATTTAAACATTAAAAACTTAAATATCCCCGCAAAATCCTCCCGTAAAAATTTTTTTTTCGATTTTTTTTTTTAGTTTTAGAATTCTACATTGTAATTTTTATTTTGCTTAAATTCAGTCGTTGAAAGTTCAAATTTCCCCCGGTCCGAACTCTAACCATGACCCGTCGTTCTTGGTCGATTTAGTTATATATTCAATTAAAAGCCCGTTTTTCGCAGACTCACCTTGAATTTGAATCTAACAATTGCCTACAATGCAGTTGAGGTGAACTGGCTTTTAAAAAAGGAGGTCTTTCTTATGTAGGTTATCTATCCAAAAAAACCGGTGGTTTATTGCATATCTTAGAGAAAATATAGCATATAATGAAAAACTTTTTCCTACAGAAGTTTGGCCTACTAATTATACATGGTATGTCAAATTTGCAGTTTATCTGAAAATAAAACCTAGGAGAAGATAGTTTTTCTTCTTTGTTTTATGTCTTATTGTGTCGCTTATGTGTCAAGTAGTGTATGCATAGTTGTTCCACATTTCTCAAGCAAGCTAGTTCTACAAACTGGCTAATCTGAATAATATTCTTGAAGCCCTTGTTGGCTAATGTTTTATCGAGAAAAGACTATTCCAGCGACCTATACCCCATTAATTTAATTTCGTTTAAAAGATTTTATTTATAATAAGAAATATAAAGCGTGCTCATTCGTCAACTATTGCCTTTTTTTAAGATGACTAATAAATCCAAAAATAATACGTTCTACCAAAAGACACCGACTTGATTGTATTCAAATTATCCTTTTGGCTAGAGATGTCAGTTATCCAATTATTTCACAAGGAAATGCTAACAATTTTTCAATTAAAAATAGATTTATTGACATTAAAATTAATTCATCATAGAACATCATCTATGAAAAATATTACGGCTTTGTAAAATTAGCTGACTTTTTAAATTGAAAATTCCCACGCACTGACTATTCTTGCATTATTAAATTCGGTTTATGCTTTCTCACTTCCTATCCCATTATGACTAATTTGTAGGTGATTATTACTTTTTACATTTTTTTTTCTGAAAAATAGAATAAGGCGGTCGAAACATGTTTGTATGTCAGTCCAGGTGTTAAATGGTCAAAATGTTACCGGTTCAGGTGCAGCTCCTTAACCTGGCTGCATTCATTTATTCTTTATCTTCATTCTTTGGTGTATTTAAAGGTAGTTTAGGGGTCGAAACTGGGATGAAACTTTTTTAGTCTTATCTTAAAGAAAAATCGCCGAACGAATTCTTACCAGGAGACCGTCAAACGGATAAGATAGATAAATACGGATGATACAAAATCTGAAAAAATAAAGAAATGTCAACTGTTGGTTGTTTTTACAGATGCAAAAAATTATCTATAGTCAATATAATATTTGCATCATAATTTTCCAAACGATTTTTTGAAGAATAACGGTAATCAATGTACGTTCACCAGGAGCTATATATCCTTTTCCCAACCTACGTCCATCTTAAAAATGCTTACTATCTTTATAACGCGTGTTCGAATGCCGATAATGTTGTCTTAGTTATTGTCTTGAGTATGATTATAGGCAAGGGTGCTTGATATTGGGACCGCCAAAGTTGATCGGTTTGTAATCACTCAAGCAATCACTAATACAACATAAGTGGGATTCGAACACGCGCTAGAGAGATAGTAAGCATTTTTAAGATGGACTTAGGTTGGGAAAAGGATATCCGGCAAATTTTGATATAGATTAATTGAGATTTTTTGCAATGGAAAAAATAATGTGTAATCATCACACTGTGATGCTCAAGAAAATGTCATCGATTTTTTTTTGGAAGAATACGGATTTTAAAGTGAATTTTGAATAATAAATTTCGGAAATTTTCAAATTGCATACATTACTAGAATTTGATTTTGAGAGAGCTAAACGATAGAATACATTTGATATCGTTATGTTACATAACTTATGTAGGAGTCAATCTAAATCATTTGATTCTGCGAAAAACTGTGAAATTCATTATCTAGAACTCTTATTATCGTATAAACTTTATCAGCAAGCTTTCGGCAGCAAATTGATTGCAAGATTAAAAATCGACGACAAACTAGGCTTTTGGTAAGCTCTCATGTATGCAGCATACCGTATGCATTAAAAAGTGAATAATTAATTCAATTAAAAGGTCAAAAAAGTGTTTTTATCAGAGATCTTGTTGATCCTTGGCAGTAATGGTAGTCCATTAATAATAGACCAGTATCTAGTTTTTATCGTGGTCAAGTAAGTGAATTTTTGTCAATGATCGAATCAACAGATAAATTTATTATTCAAACTGGCGGTTTTGAATATTTCATTTGTTCAAATATTTTCTGGACTAGTGCAGATATGTAGAAATAATATGTCGGCTATGAATTTGTATCCTTGATCTGATGTTTCTCTTCAACTTTCAATTTCTACGTATTAAATGCAGCATAATTAATGCCCCATTATGTCCCCTCATTATGCTCCATTATGTGTGAATAATGAAATTTGTTCAGTTTCTATATCAAAAAATGAACAAAAAATTTAAAACCATAATCCGCCCGCCTTAAAATCCCAAGTGCCAAACAGTCTATACTTCACCTTCACAGACAATTTGGCACCCATTTTTAATTCTATTTATATTTTCTCTTCCGGCAAAAATTCTGTCCTGTCTGTTTTAAATATGTTCCGGCGCTGTTTGAGACGTCTCTTTATCGCTCCTTATCTTCATCTCAACCAATTGTAAGGTGTAAATAATCCGAAAGACTTTAACACCTCGGAAGCGCCCAAATGGTGTTATCGGCACAAAAATCTAGATGGCGTGAATTATAATTGAGAACTAAGGAGCCAATCAAAAACAAAATTTATTGAGATTTTTTTACATGTATGTCACGGTGACCAGGTTACTCAACAATCCATAGTATTGGTTTTTGGGAGTTTCGAAATTGAAATGTGCATCGTAGCTATTTGAAAGATACAGACAATGCGGGATACTTGCAGACAATCAAAAACCTGAGTTCAGAAATAGGCCAATGAAATCGTTTTTAATTTTGGCGGCTACCCAATCATATTCTTGAATGTCGCATAAGTGATAAAACGGTGTGTACTACATTTAAATCTCACATTCCGCTATAACTTATTTTACCCACTTGGCTAAAATAACATCCCGTTCGGTTTTCGGAGGTCTGAAATTTTAAATTCAGACACTATTAGTTTTTTCTAAATTACCTCGAAAATGTTCACTGCGTATAAAAATTGATTTATATATACGATGAAAAAAAATACGATTTTTAGTGGCAAAAATNGCCAAAAACGGCACTTTTCGTTATTTTTGAAGCACTTTGAGGGTAATTATCGAAAAATAACACTATTAGTTTTTTTCTTTGTCAAAATCATACAGCCAATAAAAAAACAATGTAAGTACTCTATAAATAGTACTATGGCTTTTAATGCAGAATTCAAAAATACAATATCAAAATTTACAAATTTTTTTGAAGTGATAAGCATTGACGCTACTTCGCTTTTTACCTTGATTAATGTTCCTAGGATGGTTGATTAAATTATTGAAAAAATATATGAGAACCCGGAAAACTTTGTTGGTGAAAATAACCTACACAGCTATCCGCCACGAATTATCTTTCAAGAGTTCATGATTGGCGTTTTATTGAAATTCAGTGCATTTTGAACTATTAACGGTTATTATCGCCAAAATGAAGGTTTAGCCATGGGATCAAAATTGAGCCCAGCCCTAAGCAATATTTTTCTCCACATGCTGGAATCTACTATTATTCAAAAATTTTTAGACCAAAAAATTGTAGTTTTTTATACCCGCTACGTGGACGATTGCTTACTTATAGTTCGCAAAAGATCAAAAAATAATAATTTAGAAAAAATGAACTCTTTTGATCCATTTTTGAAATTTACGGTCAACGAAATGCGGGATAATAAATTAATTTATTTCGATACCAAAATAATCGAAAAAAATGGTACACTAGAACTAGAGCAACACCGTGAAAAAAGAAATGAAAATACTTGTATCATGAATTATAAACAGGCTGTAGCGCCTCTACCGTATAAAAGGTCTTGTTTAATAGAAATATACAGGGCATATAAGTTATATGATATAACTGTACCACTAATGAACAAACATTAAATTTAGTCTTAAAAAACCTTCAGAAAATTTTCGTTTTAAATCAATACCCCAGAAATTTAATTAAAAATAAAATTTTCAAAATCGGAACTTTGGCCCAACCCTAACAAAGCATTACGTCTGGCAGACAAAATAACCGGACCTTACATTTTTCTACCTTAGCCTCCGTATACAGCTTTAATGTTCCTCTATTGCCTCTAATATTAAACATATTCTCGAAAAATACACAAAAACGTGTTAAAATTTGTTTCAGAACACTAACGCTGGAAAACGTTATTTTGCCACGTTTGAAACCTTCTAAACCCCTACTTTTCACCCCAAATACAGTGTATTTATTTACGTGTGTTTTCTCAGAAACATACATATATATACATGTATATTGGCCACACTTGTAGACTGTTAAAAACAGAATACAAGAACATAATAGATGTGAAAGTTCAAATTTTTTTGACCATATTTATGAATGCGAATTATATCTCATTTCGTTAGATATAGGATATCCCTTTATTACACTTTGCTTAGAATGCGTGCCACTACTTCCTTTACGTGTTGATTTTAACGTTGTGGCTATGGCATTCTAAGCAAAGTGTAAAAAACGGATATGGTGAGGCTCCGAAAACTACCCAACGTCAGAAAACAATTTATACAATTTTTTCACAGCACTGCTCAACAAATTTGCCAAATTGTATGAGAGAACTGGCATTTGAAGGCATTTGATGATACTCAGTTACAACCTACGCTTACAAACAGCTTTAACTCCTGTAGTGGCCCGACAATCTCTGGACCCCGTAGTGTCTTCGAGCCATCCGTGGCTTTGCGTTTTAAATCAGCCATATAACCGAAGATTAATATTCACATATATTTTTTCAATGATCCAATCATCTGTTCAAAGGAATTCTCTGCAGTCCTAAAAAAAACAATTTGTTGAAAAGTTTTATAAAAAATCTCAAATGTGAAATAAAGAAATGAAAAAATTTCTCTCCAGTTTTCGCTGAATCTCACAAACAAGTGCATAAATAACACAAATTTTAGGAATTTAATTTGACTATTTTCAAATTTAAAATATTAAAACGTCGCCAATATTTGAATATTCATCTTGCAAAAAAATTGAATGTTTTTAACGATTATTCTTATGTAAATAGTCTTAAATTTTTTTGAATAATTATTCTCTGGAAATATCCTTCTCTTATATTATTTCGCCACGGCATTATTCTGCTAATAAGTATTTGACTTCTAGAAATTGCTCTTTAAACCGAAGCCATACTGTAATTGCATTAAAAGACTTACGAAATTCAGTTACGATTCTTTTAAGGGGTCTTCACACGCTGATTCTGAGTACTTTTGGTAAAAAACAATAGTACAGGTCAATTTGAAAAATACTCAAATTTACGTGAAAACAAATTTCAGGGTCAACTTCAAACGCTTTTTAAGACTTTTTCACATCGTCCAGAGTCCGAATAAACTCACGTGAACGAAATAATTCCAAAATAACGGTTTGGAATATGTCATAAATTAATCCTTATTTTCTCGAAAATAAGATCACGTTGACGTTTTTGGAAAATGATTATTATGTTCAAAACTCTTGAATTAGGTGTTTATTGACCTCTAAAATTTTTCGACTGTAATTTGATCACATATTTGTTTTTTTTGAACCAAACCTTATTTCCTAATTTTGAGGTCAACGTGATCGTTTTTGGACTTTGTGTGTAATGTAAACAAAAGTCTTAAAAAACTTCTAAAGAAACTCACTTCACTTCTTTCAAAAAATTGATGTTAAGCAATTTTTGAGAAAAAAACAGTACTACTTTAACCAACCTTTTCCTAAACATACGGTCACGTGATCATTTTTGCGTAGGTGTAATGGGTAAAAAGTCTTAGAATTTTTTTTGGATCCCGGCTCGAAGGCTTTTTTGACTGATTTAAATTTTTTTGCAAAAATAAGACCTGTATACACGTACAAATTTTCAAAAACACGCACAAACGTCAATTATCTAAATAGTTGATCGATCACTTTGTAATTTTCATTCATACATGATAAGGGTCCTAAATTGCGATAAAGGCCTTCGAGCGCACGGATGGCTCGGAAGACACTACGGGAGTTAAATATAGGAAATCTAATCTGATTTGTACTTGTATTTCTCTTATCAATGACCCTTCTGAACAAATAGAATAGTAGGCTTTTAATAACCCAATTCCGAAGCCTACTATTCTAAAATTATTTTGAGCGCGAAAATTACTTTTTGTTAACCTGCGAGAATAATTTTTCATACTCTTAATTCTGATTTGAAAGTGATCTAATACATCGAAAGCTTATCAATTTTTTAGTTTTTATGAATTAAAAAAAAATCTTTTGAAATAAGATGAAAAAAATACGACTTTAAAAAAAAATTTGCTCGCGGTTAACTTAACTTACCGGTTGGTCGAACATGCTATGATAAAAATTTGGATGAAAATTTCTTCTAGAGATTACGAACTACCATTCTTGACATTTTTATAAGATTGTTATGAAGGAATAAAAAGTTATGAGCCCTTGAAAAAGCCTTTCCAGCCTATACAACCCTCTTAAGGGGTTGTGGGTGTAAAATCTAGCTGACTGCACGAAATTTGAAATCGCTATAACTTTTCTAAAATTGCAGAATACATTTGAATATGCTTATGTTCTTAAATTCAAACCATGAGGATAGCTGGCAGAAATTTAATCGTGATTTTAATCTTGGATTGTGTGAAAATCACGCACTATTTGAATGACGTTTTCTGATTATTTGTTTTTGATTTTAATCAGCTAAAAATCAGAAAATATATTTTTTACAACAATGGTGAATTTATGTTCTTTTCGTTTTTCGAGAAAGCTTAACCCTTGTGAGCATATAAAAAAAAGTTCCGCCAAGGCACCAGAGCCACAATTGTGGCTCTACTTTGAATGTTGTTCACAGAAAGCTTAAGGGGGTATACGACTCTGATTTAATAAAGGCCTTAGAGGCATTTAAAATGCTCCAAATTGATACGGGGTGATAATTAAGTGTACTAAGAACCCAATCATCAAAAAAAAATTCGAAATTTTCGCATTTTTTCGATTTTTTTCTAAGTATTTTTCAAAAGATGAAGTTAAAAAATAACGTTTGCTCGAATTTGACCACTAAAACTTCAAAATATCGCCTTGACGTAAG
>SCLH01000028.1:0-16205 GCA_004367855.1 Oikopleura vanhoeffeni
TCATAAAAAATCTTAATTTTAAGGAGCTGATTTTCAAAATTTAATCAAAACATGCAATTTTTTTGCAGTTTTACACCCAAAGTTGCCGGTCATATTGCAAATTTAAATGTCAAATTTAGCCTCAAGCTTATCATATGCCCTTAATTGTGAGATCGTGCTAAAAAGAGAGATTATATTTTATTATCACCATTTGATGCTCTTCAATATTTTTCACATTTTGATACGATTGTAGGAAATTATCAGAATTACCTATGATCAAGTAAAAAATATATTGATAAGAACGAAGTTAACGCTTGATTAAACACCACGGTCACGCTGACCGTGAAAAGACTGTGAGTCCAGAAGTTGTTCATTGTAGGTGTTAAGCATACTTTGTTCAAAATTATAACATGTTGCAAAATATAATAGAGATTACGAACTCGATATTCAACCCTGATGGCCTCAAAAAAACAAAGTTTTGTTTTGTTAACCAACTCGGTTCTTCAAATCTAGTTAAAATCTCAGTATCGGACAGCTCGTTCAAAAATTTTGCAAATAATTATTCAATTCAAGAATTAAATTATTGGTTTGATCAGAATTTCCGATTCAAATAATTTGAGATCTAATTTGATTCTATATTCTATTTCAATATACCCTATTCACACTTTTGTTAATATCCCGGCCCTAACACTAAAAAAAACCTACGTTTCCTAAGTAGGCCTAGGGCCGGGATATTAACAAAAGTGTGAATAGGGGATAGGTGAATAAACCACAATAATTTGACATTACTCTTAGGCAAATAATCATAATTCCAGGGTTTCATGATCGAGTAGCTCGATTCGAGTTCCGAACAACTAGATCCTGAAATAACTTTTTGACTCCCAGAGAGTCCTAAAATTAAAATGTTCTAATCTACCGGTAAATAATACAGAAAAAATGGAAAATGGTCAAGCGTGACCATGAAGTTACTCTGAGAGTTAAGTTTATTGTACGAACGACTTATATTATTCAAAATCACCTTTGAAGTGGCCCCTCCGAGGTTTTGACTTTTACGCAGAAAATTATCATTTCGCAAAAGAAAAAAGTACAAACTGTATCTTATGTTTATGTTTTTAGTGGGGATGCAATTAAGAAAATGATTAATAGAAAGCCTCAATTAGAGTCAGTTAAAGTAGAAGAAACATTCGAGACTGTTCTTGAAAAAATAGAAGACAAAAACGAAAATTTTGAGAAGTCGAATCTTTACCGATTATAATAAATAAAGAAGTCTGTTCAATTTCCTGCTATGAAGTTTCTTTCAGAATATTTTTTTAGGGATTTAATTGTTCCATTCAAATTCAACCCAAATTTTGTAAAATTGTTTAAAATGACCCTATTTTTTTCTTTATTCAAATAATTACGGAAGACTGGCTTTTTAAAGTTATCAAGCCAAAAATGATGACAAAATATATTATAAAAACTGAACGACGAAGTACTACAACAGATTTAAATTAATTATATTTTATTATAAAACTCTACAGAAAAATTTACAATGACAATCTGTTGAAATCAATCTCAAATCATTTAAAAATATGGTGCATTAACCATGTACCAATCTTGATTGCTCAAGACCTTATTTGGATTCCAAAATCTATAAGGTTTTTTGTAAACTTCCTTCAAATCGTTTGATGAAACATAACCCTCATTTTCTACCAAGATTGAATTTGGATCATTTGTGCCCATAGTGTCATTTTGGAAAAGTAGATGAGTTTTTTCCCAAGTTCCCATTTTGTGACAAAAATTGCAATTGATAGGTCGAAATCGATGAACACCTCCTAGTCTAAACGGTCGACACTAAGAGGGGTCTATAATAATTTGGAATGTTTTAATTAAAATTAATTATTACAAAAAAATTTATGTCATCTTAAAAAATAACAAAAACTGTTAAAAAAAATCGTCATTTAATGATCAAAAAATTCATTAAGAACTTAAAGTGGTTGTTGGTGAAGAATTCTCAAATTTAATCTGAAATTGGCTGATCCTCCAGCTGGAGTAAAATAGTCGAAACCGAATAGATATACTTGTATTTGAAACAAGTAGGAGCAAAATAGACCGCGAATACATTTGAAAATGCAGTTTGAGGATGACTAATTGGTAACAATAATTGTTGAACAATAAAGAAAACATGTTCAAATAGTTATCAAACTAACGCCAAAAACTTGGTTTAATTGGCTGGAATTGCTCGCATATCGAATCATTTAATATATTGGAATTTGTCCTGCGAAGGTGTTTAATCCATAGTTATAAAAAATAATCTCGCAAAATAATAAAACAAAGATTCGAAAATCTTTAAATTTTCGCGATAAATTGAAATTTTAACATGAAATCCATAGCTAACAACTTTACTATCAAGACTTTTTATACATTTTCAGTCTTTTATTATGTCTTATTGTGCATTTTATATGACTCACTGTCATCTTAAATTTTTTAACGTAGCCTTACATTTTGTGTGTATGCTGCATACAGAAACTGTATTACAGTATGTTTTTTAAGTCCCGAAATGTCAACTTGCTGTGAAAGAAATTTGCGCCGATAAAATATTGTAACTAGGTGTATTATATTTTGAAAACCAAGCTATTGACAATACTCAAAGTTAACGACTAAAATAGCCCGGTTGGCGTTTTTTTGTCAGGAATTGTATTCACAGCAAGTTGCCATTTCGGGACTGTGAAAAACATACTCAGTATCACAGTATGCTGGCTTTTCAATTTTATCTAAAAATTACTGCAGTTCTCAAAATATATTTCACCCTGAACCTGAAGCATGAAAATATCGCGCATGACACCGCTATTACCAAAATTCTGCTTTTCCATAGACTGACAAGTATTCATTTGTGCACATCCAGTTGTATACCTTGGTTTACCAAGAAATCTTCCCTTCTTCACATTTACTTGGCAAATTGAGTTGATGGCATTGCATGTTTCTACCTTGTCACTTCTGATACAATCTTCAGCGGTTTGTCCAGTGCATTTTCGGCAGTAATGGTATTTTCCAAATATTTCTAAAAAAATTCGTTTTATCATTCGATAAAGGCTAAAAAAGTGACTTTCAAAATTTGTACTTATAAACTTTATAATAAGTTAAATCACAGAATTATTCCCAAATAAAAAATATTTTAAAAAATGCCAGAGATTCTTTCATCAAAATAGGCGTCTCATGTCTTTTAATAAATTTTATTCACATTGCATATTTTTATTTGCAACAACGTTTTGCAAGATACATTATCAAGTTCTTGAGAAAAATAATGCTTGAATCTGTAAATATATTTGTTGCAAATATAAATTGTCAATTGACGCAAGACGCTCATTTTAATAATTTTTTGATCGAAACAAAGTTAATCTCAGGGAGTCTCGCCTACACTATGAGTTAGGAGAAGCTAGGAAAAAAAGTGAGTAGCCAAGTTTTCGGTTGAAAAGTCGATATAAAGTCAAATGCATCAGGGTCCGGCGTATAGGCGAAACCTACGCAAAAACCTACGTAAGCTTCTACAATCGCCCACGCATCTGAAAATAAAAACTTTTTCTCCGGCGTATAGGTGAAAGGGTAGATAGGGTTTTTTTCAAACTACTCTGGCAAAAATATAGGCGTTTTCCGAAGGTCACAAGATAGGCATATTTTAGTATTTTTATTAATTAAAAACCAATTTTTTTCATTTCTTTGTCAGCGATAAGGGATAGTTCTTTGATTGGTACATTTTTTTAGAAATCATTTTGGAATTCATTTTAAATAAAAATTTCATTTAAGGGAGTGTGCGTCGATTTATCTCCTTCAAGTATAATACTTTTTGATACACTTAGTTTGTAGAAAATTTTCTGCCAAGTATTTTTAGTCATAAGATTTGTCTTGGTTTTGAGATTTTTGCTAAAAAAAGTTGGTTTTTCGGGAGTGGAAATTAAAGGTAAAATTATAGAGGATTTGGAATGAAAGGTACCAATTTCGATCTAGAAATCTCTAACTAGAATTGTTTAACTTTTAATTTTGCGAATAAACACTTTGAGCTCTGAATAGTTTCCTGAAAGAGGTTTAAATTCAATCTTTCATTGTTTTTCTCAAAAATATATGGAGATAATCTGAAAATTGGCATAAAAAGTGAAGGAGAAGTGGGCTTTTTAGCGGGCTACTCAAAATGCTCCCAATTGGGTGTTTTGACCACTTGGAGGTATGAATTTAAAAAAATGGCATAAAAGTGCTTTCGTATTCACATATCCCCTATTCACACTTATGTAAATATCCCGGCCCTACTACTTAAAAACACACTACGTTTCCTGATCAGGGCCGGGATATTTACAAAAGTGTTAATAGGGGATATCCCTTTATCACACTTGCGTAGCCACAACGTTAAAATCACATGTTAATAGGAGTAGTGGCTACGCATTCTGAGCAAAGTGTGATAAAGGGATATTAAACCTGCATAATAAATTACAAAAAAATCCTATTTGAAATAAATGAGGAGTAGGCTTTTTAGTGATTTTTGATAAGCCTTCTGAATATCATTTTTTGAGCGTAGATTCAATAATATGATGATCTGAGTGTTACTGCCTTAATTTTGAAAAGTTATTTAATATATTTCAGAAATAATTGTATACTTTTCTAATACTAAGTTTCTCAGAAACTGCAGTAGAAATCTTCAAAAAAAACAGCGTAATTATCAAATCTGACTCGATATTTTGTTAAATGAAATAAATACATTCTAGAAGCTAAATTCGAATTACTGCGTGAACCTATTTTGATAGTATTCAAAAAGTAGTTTTGAGAATTCCAAACAGTCACTTTTGCATTTGTGATGAGAAATTGACCAAAAAATCAGCCTAAATTCTTACTCTGACTACCCTTCAACTAAATTATAAATTCAAGATCTTGTTTTTACTGACCAATAATAGGGTTTTTCCCCGACGTCCGGCGTTAAGGTAAAGTTTTATTGCGAATGAATTAAATGCAAGATGATAGTATATTTGGCTTCTTATCTTAATTGTAAGAAGAAAAAATTATTGATTAGAAGAAAAATAAGATTAAAAATATTTAAAGCTTTGCGTTAATTTTTGACTGTATTTAAAAATCACTATGTAGAGTGTATGTATAAATAATACTTTTGTTTGGATATTCACTGAGTGTCATAACTGTGACGTTAAAAAAGATATATAATAACCAATCAAACCACACGATTTTCAACTATTTTTAGAAATCATGTAATTTTATTGGTCAATATCTTTTCTGACGTGACAGTTATGACGCTGAGTAACAATACATATCGAAATTTGATGTTTATCTCTATCTATTATAAGGTTTGATAAAATATATGTTTATAAATCAAGTGTCCTTACTTGGGTCCAGTTTGTACGAGGACACAGCAGGAGGTCTTCTTGGAGTAGACCTAGCGGAATTTGAAATACGTCTAGCTGTTTTTTGTTTTGTTGCAGTGGTGGTTTTCACAATTGTTGTCGTAGTTGTATTCAAAGTGGTGGTTGTTGTGGTGGTTACGGTAGTTTTTGTGGTTAAAGTTGTGGTTAAAGTTGTGGTTGAAGTTGAGGATGTGGTTGTTGTCGTTAAAAATCTGGTCAGTCTCGCAAGTCGCCTTTCTTCAACTCGAGCAGCTTTAACTGCTTTCAAAACTGCATTTTTATTGCTTTCTTCAGATTTTTTCAACTTTTCTTCGGATTGTTTAAGAGCTACTTCTTTTTCGAGCCTAGATTTTTCTAACGCTTTCTCTAATTCATTTTGTGATTTTTCAGAAGCAATCCGGGCCTGTTCTTTCAATTCTTGTTCTTTTTGTTTCAGAGCTTCTTCTTTCTCAATTTTAGCTTTTTTTTCAGCATCCTCTTTAGCTTTCTGAGCGGCGGCTTCAGCAATTAGTTTTTCTTCCTCTCTAGCTTTCTTTAATGGGCTAGAGGAGCTGATAGAATATGGACAAAAAATGTTGAAAAAATTGTATTGGTTAAATTGAATTGATTTTTTTAGTATTTTTAAGACCTGCCTTAGCCGCTGCCTGAGCCGATGCCTGAGCCATTTTGGCGGCTGCTTGTGTCATTGCAGCCTGAAAAGCAACAAGATCAAATCCAGTGGCGGTCATAAAATCCATTATGTTGACACCGAGATCTTGAGCATGGACTGATTTCTGCTAAAAATAAAAAAATTTGAATGGTGAAATTTGAAAAATCACTCAAAAATATCCTTAAGACCCTACACGCATACTTTGTTCAAATTTCAAAATAAATTCAAAATGTTTAATAACACTAGACGAAAATTTTGCAAAATTTTCAATGTAACTTAAAAATGTCAATGCAAGCGAAAACCATATTTGTACTACCTGATTCTCGAACTCTCTTTGAAATATGAAACGACGCGAGACGGAAATTTTGTAAAATTTCAATCATCACAAAAAAATATTAAAAGACAAGAGACGCATATTTTATTCAATTTTCCACTTGTGAGCTGAACCTAGTAAAATTGACGGCTTTAATAGAAGCTTGTCTTTTAATTTAAAATTGAACTCAATTCTTTACTAGTTTATTAATTTTCTTGCAAATTTCAGCGCTTATAAAGTTAATCATAAACAAAAGTCTGATAAATTTGTATAACGAAATAAACCTTCGAATTGTAGGATAACTTCATTTTGAAGTCAATTTTTGGGTTTAAATATACACCTGATATTCTTATTACGTAATTTATGTTATGTTATGAGTAAAGGAAATTGTTGTTTAAGATCTGGAATTCAAAAATCTTTAAAATCAAAATAATTAATTGTTGTCAGTGTTAAAGAAAAAACTTGTCCACGGGCACAAATGGCAACCTGTTTTCGATTTTAAAAATAAGCATACACCTAAGCGGTTCTTATTGATACCAATTAAACATGTTCGCGCAATCCTCACAGACATTATTTAGATTGAAAAAGACATTTTGTGAAAGATTTTTGAAAAAATAATGAATAATTTCAAAAATATTTGAGTTTTTGAAAAGATCATTTTCCACCAGCTTCCAAGAAATTTGCACCTGATAGAAAATTCATCAATATCAGCAAAAATTTAAAAACAAAATTATAATTGTACTAGTAACAATAACATCAACAACCTGCAAAAAGTGTATCAGTCAGAAGTGTACCAGTTTAAAAACAAGGTACTAAGTGTATAACAAGTATAACAACCTAGAAATCAAGGAAAAAATATAAAATTTACCTGAGAAGCAACACATAACAAAAATATAAACCGTTTATTCCATAAAGAAAATCTCATACTTAAACTCAGTTTGTCCCGAATAATAAGAATTTCTGCACTTTCAACCCCATTATATACACGCCACGTATAAGGGAGGAAATGTTAAACCGAATTGCAGAGAAGATTGTTAATGGCAAACCAGATTGTGATTTGTTTTGTGTTTCTAAATTATAATTTTCATGGACACAACAAAAGTTTTATTTAGCCTACTTTTAGCTTAATTGATTTTTACGGTTTGGAGCAATTTGACTCGTAGGGGGACAAAAAGCGAAATTGCCCAATAATTTTTAAAATTCCTTAAATGACCGAAAAATATTGAAAGACGCGAGACGCACATTTCGACAAATTTTAAACATCACCTCAAAGTAGTTAAAGACGCATATCCCTTTAACACCTTTTTGATGATTTGAGAGATGTAGGTTGGGGGAGCCAATCCTAACACTCCTGAGACCCCTTCTAGCAACTCATGAGGCCGCTTTCTCTTCTTTTCAGCCTACATCTCTCAAATCATCAAAAAGGTGTTAAAGGGATATACAGTTATATGATATACTGTTTAATTTTAAGATTACTCAAACGTACTAAAAGACGCGAAACAAAAATTTTGTATGATTTAAATGACTGAAAAATATAAAAAACATTAAAATCACCCAATATTTGAACTTGAATTAATAAGAACGACCAATCGGTAACGGTTTCAACGATTAATTTGAAGCCTTAAAAAACTGATAATCCGAATTCCCAGGAGAATATGGACTAAGAAGCCTTCAATCGACAGATCGTGACTATTTACCAAATGCGGAATCCAAGCATCTGGTTGGTTGATCTACGCCAAACTTGTCCAATAAAATCGGCTCATTCTGCTTTGAAGGCTTGTGATCGAGTGCTAGTATCCCGCGCTGTTTGAATCATTCAAATAGTCACGATCAGTCAGCCTAAGGCCCTAAATCTAAATAGTTGTTTATAAAATAACGAACAAAACCGAATACAAGTTAAGTAGTTGTTAGAATTTTAACTTGCACAAAACGAGTGGGATATTTGGAAAGTCTGAAATAGACAGATTTCATGCTTATTTGCTGTGTTAAATGCCTGATACTATTTTTGCCGGTCAATAACATTTTTTCAATTTTTAAAGCACGTTTATCTAGCAAGTTTCATCGAACGTGACTTGCCTGTTCTGGGAAAAAAGGATTTCAACACGATTTTACTGAACTAGAAATAAAATCATATATTGCTGTGAAGATTTGAGCTCTTGCTCAACATACCCTGAATATTTGAAAGATGCAAACGTCGTGGCCAATCAACCTCCTGAATTTCAAGATACCCCGATGGAATCGTCTTTGATTTTTGCGGCCATCCAATCATATTTTGGCATTCCGCATCATTTAATTTCCAGGATGTGTTCGGTGAGGGTCTCACAGAAGGTTGTTAGTGCTGACACATCAAATAAATGGATATTTACAGACTTTGAAACATTCTATAATTTTCGGAGGACGAATTTTGTGATGGTATTTACGAAACAATTCTCGAGAGCGTTAATTAATTTTGACCAGCGAAAACTGATGTTTTATGAGTCGAGAAATTAAAAGAAAAGTTTTCATATTGATGTCACTAATATTTCGTTCTTCTGTCTTTAGTAATTTTACCTTATTTTGAAAATGAAAAGTATCTTTGAACTTTTTTCCGTCAGTTTTTCTTAAAATAGTATCCGAGTGCGCTAACGAAATTAACCTTTCCGATTCAATTTGTCGCTTCAAAAAGAAATAATTCATCTAGCTTAATGCCAAAACAGAGCGAAATTAAAGAGGAAATGCCCAATATTGTGCAAATATCGTCATGTTTTAAAGATGTTTGCCCGAAAACATGGGAGGGATTCGCGGTAAAATATAATTGATTTGGTAGCCTTAATCTAAATGTTATCAATTCTGCTTCGAATAATGTTTCCGTCTCAGTTTTGTATAAAATAGTTTTATTCAAATTTCAGAACCGTGTCGTATACAATATACGGTATACTGCATATATCAGTAGGGTAAAAATGAATCCGAACCAGATCAAGGGGCCACGAGTTCGAACACCGATCGTAAAAATAATTGACCGCTCTTATTTTTATGTGTTCACAACGATTTGCGAGGGGGTCTTCAATCTTAAATTGAACTCAAATTTCATTTACATTTCGGGCCCCATAGAGATAAATTACTATTTTTATTCACAATTTCAAATTAAAATTAGTTACACAATTTCAATTAATTTGACAATGTCGCGACATGTCGCGGTTTTATGTATATTATCGGTGTTTTAATCGGTAATTTCATAAAAATTAGCAATTAATGTCGAATTTCATAATTTTATGAAATTAATTTTTATTTCCAAAGTTATGTCGAAATTTATTTTCAATGCCAAAAATTTTATATAATTAATTGATAATTTCATAAGTTTATTAAGAACTGCAATTAAACTGATTAAATTGGTGACATTGTGCTTCACCGATGCAAGAAATTAATTGAAATTGTGTCCAAAAATCTCTTCGGAATTATGTGATAATGCCCAAATCGATATCGCAAATAAATTTAAATTTTGACATTGGGAGTATTATTTCATAACTTTTGCTCTCAGATGCGGGCTGGCGTCCGACCTTTCGCAGAATATTATTAAACTATTCACACAATGTCAACATTCACATTCATTCACGCAATGTCGATTAGAACATTTTCCCTCATAATGACTCAAAAAATGAAACCAAAGATGCCTGAGAGCTGAGTTTATATTTTGAGAATGTTCAATAATAAAAACTTACGAGACTAACACTTGTTCCAGGTTGTTTTTAGACCTTCACAAAATTTGCGTCTTGCGTCTTTTAATATCTTCAAATGATTTTCCAAAATATACGTTTTGCGTCATTTAATATCTTATTCAAATTTTTGGCTAGTACCATCTTGTGGTAACTTTTTGAACTATTTTTCTCGGAAATTTTGACCGTATTTAGAGTTGAATTTGTATCTCACGATTTGCTATACTTAGCTTTCCTCAGTATTTGTTCTAGGACTTAAAAGTTAATTTCATAATTTAAAATTTAAATAAAAAATTTAAATTTTCAACTTCCTTAATAATCCAAATTTTAACTATCTGGCGTTCTTGAAACATTTTTATATACCAACAGAGGTTAACAGCGCGCGTTACGAGTTTGTACGACAACCAAAACCTTAAAACAACAAGCTTTCCAGAGTAAACAATATTCTTTAATTTTGACTTATTATTTCGGTTATCTGATTTATCAAAAAATAGTAAAAAGTGCATGTTTTTCTTATTAGATATTTTTATTTGACCTGGAATCAAACCGAAAATTACCAATATTAAAATTCCTCTTAGGAGGTTGTTTAACTTGTTTTACATTTGTGGAACATGAAATTTTGCTAACAAATCATTTTGAATAAGTGCAACAATTCAAATATTTGAATTGTCCTTTTTAATTTCAAAACGTGGTGAAATTTGTTATTAATTAGTGAAAAGTCTTTGATTTTTTGTGTTGACAAAATATTAAAAAACACGGAAAATCATTTAGTCTGATTTTATTGTGAAATACTGATTAGATAGCCGAATAGTTAATTCAAAGGATCTGCAAAGATCATTTGTGAAGGAACTTGAAATTTTTAAAAATTAACAAAGTCATTCATTCCACAGTTTTTTGCTTAGTACAAATTTTTAATCACAGTCTTTCCTTTTTCACTATGAGCAATACAAACATATACTCAAAACTTGTACCAATTAAGAAGAAACCTCTCATGAAAAAAAAAGATTTTGTGTTTTTTCAGTGCAAATATCTTGAATACTACAAATTGTAGAACCGGATAATTAAATAAAATGTAATATTTGAACGAAAATCTCACATCCTGAATTAAAATTAAAAATTACTGATTGCTCGACTAATAAGGAACGAGTTCCAAAATAGAGTGCTATTTTGTCTTATTTTGTCCATAAGTTTCCAAGATTGGAACATTATTCGGAGATTTTATGAATCACAAAATACGTACGTAGGTCCCTTTTTATCGTTTTCGAAAATCTGTAATACATTCGCTTCAGAATAGACAAAAACTTTTTTTTAGGGTTGTAATTTGAAACCTGAATAAATCAAAATCAGTTAGCGGAGAGCTGTTTCTATGAAAATATTAATTTGTTTTCTCTTCAAAAACTGAAGTTTTAATTCCTTAAATCTATTTATTTTGATTTAAATTCTTAAAAATCAACACAGTATATATTAAAAGTGATCAGAAAGTAATTTCCTGACACTGTATTGGCTTAAAAATAATAACATCTTATTTGAAATTGTTCATATTTTTAGAAATAAAATATAAAAAATAAAATTCTGAAATTTGTTTGTTATAGCCTCAACTCACAAGAGGAACCTATTTAAAGAATATATCTACTATTTTGCTGCGAAACCTCAATGTAGATGATAATTGCTTCGTTTCGTACAGTACGAATCGTACTTCAATTATTATTCAACAGATGAACGTTTTTTGTATCTATTACGGGGCACCGCGTGGCCTACTGGATATTATTAGCCATTACGACTTTTTCATAAGTGGTATAATAAAGTGATAAAATGTTGTGCAAAATTAAAAAAAGGAAATTATGTGTTCTTGAAAAAATGTGATACAGTAAAGTATACATGTTTTTTTGAGTTTTTTTGTCTAAGTGGCATCAAAGTTCGTTTTCAAAATTTTGCATACTATTTTAGTAATGAATCACGAACTATACCACTGTTGATGACACCAAGAATGTCAAAATATGTATATTATATTCTTATCACGATACTATTTTTGAATATAATTCACTGCCATTCCCGGATTTTTCAAATGAAGAAATCTATAAAGTTTTCAACTAGTACTGAAGTTCAAAAACACATACTGAAGTTCAAAAACACATTGAAAAATAGTACCAGTGTTAACCGAATTTGTACTAGTAATTGATGTATAAGCTAAGGAGCGAGGATTGTTTTGTGTTTTTCAAGCATTTTATATTCGAAAGATTTAGTTTCAAACTTTTGAACCAGCCAGTTCTAATTTTTTTAACTACTTATCAAAAAGCTACGGATAGGAAAAAGAGCAGGGATTTCACAGGTAAGAGCTCTTTAGGTCGTTCTAACTGGGTACTTTTCAGCAGTCAAAGGGCATTAGACGTAATCTTTTGGTAGGTCGTTTGTCCAATTATGCTCCGTCTTGTTCGCGCCCCATATGAAACAAAAACAAAGTGAAATACATCCATGCAGTTCCTCTCAAAAGTTTGTTAGACTTTCTTTTGAGAGTCTGTATTCTCTTTCTGTTGAGAGAGTTCACTGCTATTTATTATTAATCATGCATCATTATATTATAAATCAGTATATACGTTTATTTCGTTTATTAGGATAATTATTTTTGTTAGACCAGGTACTATGTTTTTACACAATAGTGCTTGGCTGATTTTAGTTCAATATGCAATTTTTTTATAAAAAAGTGTGAGACGGGAACGTAGCATTTAGTCTCCTAGACATTAATATTTTTTTCTCAAATTGATAAAATTTATTTTCATGTTGAAATAATTTTGCCAATTAATTTTGATTTTAGTTTTGAAACCTAAACGCTTTTGAGCAAAAACTTAAGAGGGCGATCATCGCTAACAAGTTGAAAATCGGGATTTTCGATGTTTCTCTTGAAAATTCTGCAATTTTATTCTCATGCTGAAGACGCAAAACATGTCAATAAAACCAATTTTTAAATTTAAATAAAACATATTTTAAACAATTAATTATACAGCTGAAATGAGGTGTTCCCATGTTAGATATCCATATTTGGATATGTCTCCTCGGGCCAATCAGGCAAAACAGAATGAAAAATGTTTAGTCATGGGCACCTCCGCGCCTCATTGGCCGGTTTCATTTCGATAAATGAAATATTGCTGACTCATATTTTAAGAATCATCACATATCATGGCCCAACCTACAAATCTATATTGGGAAGGCCTCATTTCAGCTGTACATATATTTTTGTCATTATAAAACCGCGTCTTTCCTCTCAGCTTGTTTAATGATTGAATTTTGTTCAATTTTGCCAACTATTATCTTTCAAGAAAAAATTAACTAATTTTGCGTTTTATCGAGTTGACCTCCTTTATTCATTTAGTTTAATTAATGATATCCCCTATTCACACTTTTGTTAATATCCCGGCCCTGATTAGGAAACGTAGTGTGTTTTTAAGTAGTAGGGCCGGGATACTAACAAAAGTCTGAATAAGGGATATAAGTAATAATTTAACAGAGTAAATATGCCCAAATTTGTCTTTCGTCGCAGAAAATTTCATGTTTGAGTTTCAAGTTATGTCAAGATAAAAGGGATTGGTTGTACGAATTCCAATATAAACCCTTTCGGAGTCCTAATTGGCATTATCTGGATAATTAAAAAATACTGGAAATTCTGATACCATTCTGAAGAAAATCAGATGAATGATTATGTTCTGGGCTCAGGCATTTTTCATGAATCACTTACTTGACACCACTTGGAACTTTCCGTCCCGAAATTTAATATGGAATTTTTATGGGGAAGACGATTTGAAAGTTTTTTAGCAAATGACTTGAAAACTCAAAAGTAAAGCAACATTTAACATACTGCATAAACTTGGATCTTTAACTTCGTTTAAAATGTTGTTTATTTGTGCACCATAACGGTTCATGGCATCGTCAGGAAAGGCCACTTGAGGAGTTGGAAGGCCAAGGGTGGTCACTACATGTGTGAAGACCATCAAACATATTTGTAAGTACTCAGTTACTGAAAAAACAATTATCATTTGCCGATACTTGCCCTTTTTCAATGTTAATATAGCATATATATGTATGTCAATATAATATTCATATATCAATATAATATTTATATAACAATATAATGTCAATATGGATCAACGGACCTCAGAGAACAAATCGTAACTATTTGAATGATACAAACAACGCAAGATATTAGCACCCAATCAAAACCGTTCATTGCGGAATAGGCCGATTTCATTGGTCAGATTAGGACAGGACCAACCAATCAAATGCTCAGACTTCGCATTTTTCAAATAATTAGGATTTGTACTCTGAGGTCCGTTGATCCATATAGCATATAGGTCCGTGAAAGTAGAAAAATCTGTCTGCGATGATTTCTACATTTGTCATACTGGATGAGCATTATACACTGGAGAAGACGAGAACAACCCAAAATACCGTGGATCCAAGGACACGGGTGAGAGCAGAGAGAAACTATACTTGAGTCAATGTTAAGCGGCAAAGGTATTTTGCGCGCATTTTAAAAGCGAGGAGACTTGAATAAAGTCTTTATTAATATAAGTTAAATGCTCAAAATATGATATTTTGGATAATTTTATAAAGTTTTTGTAAAGAATTTTTTTATTGAATATTTTTGAATATATTTTATTTACAGAAATTTGAATGAGAATATAAAGCAGAATATAAATAAGATTGAAAAAACTTTTAAAAGGATTCTGAATGAGAATTTTCTGAGTCGGAATCGTCTGTATCGGAATCAGCCAATACAACCGGAAAAATGTTTGGTCGCCGATTCAAAATGTTGCTTGTTTTTATCGTTTTGGTCAATTTTCGATAGTATGGACAAGTTTTTACAACAATTTGAATTTGAGCTTCTTTATCAAGGTCAGAAAATATTTCCGGCTTTCTTTGAAATGAAAAACCTGCGAATTATCTTTCTGACCACTACTCAAATGAAAAAATAGATTTTTTCTTGTTCCATTTTCAGTATTTAAATGGTCAAACAAATAGGGCATACTAAGTTGACGAGCCATTATCAAATTATAGTTTATAAATAAGAAAAAATGCATGTTCCGATATTTTTGCTCACAAAATCAAATGTAAGTTTTTTAAAAACGATGCAAAAAGTTCCTGAAAGATCATAAAAAATCATCAAAGACCCGATAAAACCTGGGCTTGAGCATTTCAAAGCAAAACAATAGGAAGAGCATTTAAAACTGACCATGACAAAAACAAAACAGAGGCGTTTTTTGTTTGGGAAAAACGACCAACGATTCAAAACTAAACTGACCAATATACATTCAGATTATTTTTAGTTTTAATGTTGCATTATTGAGCTTTTTTGGCTATAAAACCTATACAGTATCTATTTAAGGAAATTGCGAAGTTGAAAGTTCGAGTTTTCGAACAAGTTCAATCGCTCTAACATTATTTGTATCAGCTTTTCTTGAAAACTGCATTAACCATTATTCATAGCAAATGCAAATTTGATTTATATTTTTTTCAGATTTTTGGAAATTCTAGATTCCCTTCTTGATAGTTTTGAAACTTGAAATTGTTAAAATCCGATTATATGTTTGAAAATGCCAATACAGTAGAAGTGATGTGACTTGCACAAAATAGGAACAAATTTCACAAACCTCGAAATAAACAATCTTAATCCCACCTACGTGAAAATTAAATTTGGTCAATAGCTACCAAGCTTAGAACGACTCTGATAAAATGACTGTCAGATAACTAAGTGAAAAAATTATCATTTACGTTAATTTAAAAAACAAACCAAAATATCCCGCGATGTTTTGCTGGTTCTTCAATTCGGCATCACTTTCAGGAAGTCCAGGTGACTTATTCATTGTGAACAGTATACCACCTTATCATGGAAACACATTTTAGCGAGGAAGTTTCTGATATCACATGGATATTCATTGAGCTTGAAAATACCACTGATTGGATACCACTTTATTACATGCTCGCTTTGCAAACGAACTAATAGATTTGTAGATGAGAATTGTATTTTTTTCGATCATATTATGATCATCATAATTAAACGTTATAAGCAAGATTTGTAACTGTATACTTATTAGTATATTCAAAACAAACAACAATGAGTATTGTATTAGGTCGATTCTAAGTAGATCGAAATATTTTGATGTGTAACTTTTTATAACTGTGATATTCCTTTTAGAGTGGCC
>SCLH01000028.1:18544-40027 GCA_004367855.1 Oikopleura vanhoeffeni
TACTTGAACTTCCGGGTCATTTGAACATCAATAATAAGGGGTATCAATTTCCTACTAAAAAAATATTGTTTTCGCAGCTTGCATTGGGAAAGTGTCTGGACAGTTTCTTTCTTAATGCATATAAAATCCTTCATCCAAGGAACATTGAGCGCTACTATTTTTTCTAAAATAAAGTTTTCAGAAGCTATTTCATAATTTATCAGAGTTGCTGTTACGGGGGTTTGTAGTCGCAAATGATTATCATAAAGTTATTCATTACATATATAATAAGGCTATATATAATATCCTCATTCTACACTATGACAAATATTTGGTCCCTGATACTAGATAATCAACTACGCTTACCACATAGGGCTCAAATCTTTGGCATAGTGTGAAAGGGGAATATATAGCTTATATTCATGTTAATAACTTAAATCACAAAATTTAAGCGATTCTAAATCGAGAGCGCGTAATTTGGACAATAATGAATTTCTAATTGATTAGTTTTCGCAACCGGGATTAACGCACACTTNAGAAGATTATTAACGTTTTATAAAAATTGATACTTCCAAAGATGCTTAAGCAATGACATAAACATTTTTGGATCAAAATGTTTCACGGTCGATCTGTTGATAAATGTATATTGGTTATTTTTATAAAGATCGTGAAAACGTATCTTAAAAATGATGGGTACATACCAAGCGCAAGTATATTATTTAACCGTGCAGAAGGAGCTAATTTAATAAAAAAATGACGGAGGAGATGGGCTATCAAAACCCCTGATTTTTGGGCGTCTCTTAACTCTCAGGCATTAGACATAGGAAGTGAATAAACATTCTGATAAGTTAGTCATAATCTCTGGAAGAGTGTTTGAATCATTATTTTAAGATAGATGTTGAACCAACCAGTAAATGAGGTTAACCAGGAGCAAAAATTTCTTTGAAAAAGCTGTATTTTTTCGTCCTATTTAGGAAATGTTTCAAAATTTGACATTATCTGCGAAATTCAAAGGCGGAAAAACTTTATTCCTTTTTTAATTTCTTATTTAAAAAGGTATCAAAGCTGGCGAAAAGGACTGTTTTTGCTATTTTGGCCAAGGAAAGTTGTATTTTTGTTCATGCTACATGGCAAACTATTTTTCCATGCACTATAGGTTTTTCGTAATAATTGTTAACAAACTGTTATGCCTGATGTAAAGGTTTCATTTTTTAACTCCCAGTAGTACGATTTGAAAAATTTATTTTTTGACATCCATTTCGTCCAATCAGTTTTTTTTAAGACCAAACGTTCGTTATTGAAGTTTTTGGAAACGGTATTATAAACTTTGACCAAATATTACGTTCGAGCGCTAGAGCAGAAAAGATTTTTTATTTCGACACTCAGAAAAATTTTAATATTTTTTTCCGAAAATTTTCGGTAATTTTTACGATTTTTTGAGTTTATATGACTAAAAAAGCCACGTTGAGTTCAAAAATCAGACCTCTAAGCTCTTTTAGTTCAAAAGATACGACTTGCCTATAGAACCCTATATACTCAAAATCAGCTTGTTTCAAATTTTATTAAAAAAATTCCAGAATGTTTAAATTTTTATTTCTTGATAATTAAACAATCCACGTGGAGATCAAAATTCTTAAATCCAGTCAAAATAATTTATCAGTACAAATATGGGCTGCCTATAGAACCCCCTCTTAAGCATCTTTCGAAGTATCAATTTTTATAAAAACGTTAATAATCTTCTAAGTGTGCGTTAATCCGGCTTGCGAAACCTAATCAATTAGAATTCATGATTGGTCCAAAACGCGCTCTCGATTAAATCGCTTAAATTTGTGATTAAGTTATTAACATGAATATAAGCTATATCCCTTCCACACATGCCAAGAATTCGAGCCCTAGTGGTAAGCGTAGTTGATACTCTATAATCAGGATCNAAAAATTACCGAAAATTTTCGGAAAAAATATTAAAATTTTTTCTGAGTGTCGAAAATAAAAAATCTTTTCTGCTCTAGCGCTCGAACGGTTAAATATTTGGTCAAAGTTTATAATACCGTTTCCAAAAACATTCAACTAACGAATCGTTTGGTCTTAAAAAAGAACTGATTGGACGAAATGGATGTCAAAAATAAATTTTCAAATCGTACTCCTGGGAGTTAAAAAATGAAACCGTTACATCAGGCATAACAGTTTTGTTAACAATTAATACGAAAAACTATAGTGCATGGAAAAATAGTTTGCCATGTAGCATGAAAAAAAAATACAACTTTCCTTGGCCAAAATAGCAAAAAACAGTCCTTTTCGCCAGCTTTGATACCTTTTTAATAAGAAAATTAGAAAAAATAAATAACAGTTTTTTCCGCCTTTGAATTTGGCAGATAATGTCAAATTTTGAAACATTTCCTAAATAGGACGAAAAAAAGTACAGCTTTTTCAAGAAATTTTTGGTTGGTTCATTTACTGGTTGGTTCAACATCTATCTTAAAAATATGATTCAAAACGTCTTCCAGAGATTACGAACTAACTTATCAGAATGTTTTATTCACTTCCTATGTCTATGCCGAGAGAAATAAGCAATTCAAAAAGTCCATTTTGCCTTTAGAACCCACTTAAAGCAATGACATAAACATTTTTGGATTCTTTGAGAAAATTCGAGTTAGTAATCGCATTTAAATTGATTAATTTGTGGAATTCAGATATAAAAATATAAGTTTAGATAAGTGATATTTATGATTTTAAAATTCGACTCTCGGCGTCCTGAAGCAAATGATGAATGTATATTGGTTATCTTTATAAAGATCGTGAAAACGTATCTCATAAAATGATGGTTACATACCAAGCGCAAGTATAATATTTAACCGTGCAGAAGGAGCTAAATTAATAAAAAATGACGGAGGAGATGGGCTATCAAAACCCCTGATTTTTGGGCGTCTCTTAAAAATTCAAGCGATCTGTAATAAAATTTTCAAATGTTCCGCCGACAATCTATTTTAATTAATAATGCGCTAATAAAAAAAAGAAGCGTCGTTACCGGTGAATCCGGAAATTATATCAACTAATCTAATTATAAGATCGCGAGTATTTTATTGAAAATTTCTGTTTTCGATTAGTCTGAGTAATTCTGTTTTTGTAGAAAATGCAATTATAAAAAGTAATTTTTGTTTTTTTAGCGACTCCCACCCCTTTGATAAAGATAATATTGTATGTCTGCCGGCAAAAATTAAGGGAAAGTAGTAGCACGTGACATAAATCAACTATGTTAATCCATAATTGATGTTTTTGATAAATTGCGTGAGTATTCAGAGCACACATTTGTTACACACACATTATCGGGCACATTTGATTTGTAATTTAATATTCCTTTCGGAACGGAACTCCATCTTAAAAACGCTTACTATCTCTACAGCGCGTGTTCGAATCCCACTGATGTTGTCTAAGTGATTGCTTGAGTGATTACACACAAATAAAATTTAGCGGTTCCATTATCAAGACCCTTGCCTATAATCATATTCAATATAATCACTAAGACAACATTAGTGGGATTCGAACACGCGCTATAGAGATAGTAAGCGTTTTTGAGATGGAGTTCCGTTCCGAAAAGGATGCAGGGATCAGCAGGAATATGCAGGGATCAGCAGTGCTACTTCAGCACAATTGCATCGGATCTGCAAAAAAATCTTATCCAATTTTTCGGGAGACTACCGATTCGATCCAATTTTTTGAGAAGGCCACCGATTCAATAAGTAAAAATATATTTTTGTTAATTCATGGGTGATAATAATTTTTTGAGGCGGAACTTCTGCTAAGGAATTTACGTGACAATGGTTGCGATATTAATTGTGATTTTTGAAAAAATATATGGAAAATTGAAATATATTAAGGAGGTGGTCGTCGCAAAATGAGGTTCTAGAAACATTTGGTTTCTAATTTTGTTTTAATGCCTTTTTATGAAAATATGAAAAATAACAAGAATTTTGTGCGCGTTTTATTGTGATACATGGTCAGGAAAGCACTTTTTGATGGTTTCGAAAATATTTTTCATGAAAAAAGTTGAAATTTCTTTATTTTTGGAGAATTAAAACACGATTATGGAAAAACTGAGAAACTATGACTTTTAAATCAAGGGAGGTGATATATTTTGATTGAGACCCCTAAAAAAGAGGCAAAATACTGTTTCTTGGTGAATTTCTCCCAAAACTTAACTTATTGATCTGCTCTCGTTGTGTCCGGTTAATTTAAGTCATAAATCATTGTTGTACGTTAAAAACTCAGGGAGGAGATACATTTTGAAAATATTTTTCCCTCAGTTTTGTAAGCACGTTTCTGATTGGACCAGCCATCAGTCACTTTGAATTTTTAAAAGATGCAAGATTTTTGTTCAAATTAATTAGAGAGAGATGATATTTGGTCAAAAGATTTGTACTTTTGCGACAATTTGCCATTCAAAACCCCTTAAAATGCGACGACCACCCCTTAATAAGTTTATCACTACACATCTTTTAGCGTTTGAGTAGTGTTGGTTTTGTTCAGGCGGACAACTCCCAAAATCCCGTTTTGTCAGCTCAGACAGACTCCAGTTTAAAATTTGAACTTGAAATTAGCTATAGAACCTAGTAGTTAAAGCACTCCTGAGAAGAAAAATACCATATGTTCGGCAAAAGCAGGATGTGTGCACTTTTCGGACCAGTTTTATTCAGACAATCACTCCAATAATTGTTTGAAAATTTCCTTCTTGATTATTGAGAAAATCAAATTACTTCTTACTAATTGGTCATCGTTCTAACTTACCACTTGACCTTTTATTTTAACTGCCGACTTTGTGGTTCGGAGACTTAATAAATGGTTTTTTCCGAATATTCGCATTTTTAAGTTCGAGTTGATCAATTTTTTTCAACTTATTCAAAATTTCCTAGTTTCCAAAAGGGGGCACAGCCTTGAGAATAACACTTATTGTTAATTTCAATAGAGTAATTTAAAAAATTGGTAACCGCCGCAATTTTTTTTAAATCGGATATTTACAAAACACTCCCTCTCACTTCTGAACCATCAGCTTTGACACTTTTTCTGACTCGTTGGACTTTGAGGGTCATGAGAACGTCGGAAGTACTCTCTTTGTTTGTGGTTAAAGTAATCTCAATTTGTTTTGCCACCTCTTTAAAAAAGCTCAAAAAGCGCCTATTTTGCACTCTTTGGACTGATCTGATAATATTTCCGCGATACTTTTGTCAAATCTACATATATTCAAATCTTCCCCCATCTTTTTGTTTTGTGCATAGTTTTCGAATCTTTTGTTTGGAATATTGGAGATAATCGTGGTCTTTGGCCTTTTTGACGTTTATACCGAAAAACAAATATTGTTGAGAAAAAACATATTTTGAGGTTCTTCGAAATTAGATGGTGGGAATTTATAACAATATTTAAATTCGTAAATCTTGAGATAATTCTTTAAGGTGCAATAGATTATACTTACTAGATATGCTAGATATTTTTTTCATTTGATGACTTTTAAATATATATTTTTTTTTGGGAGAACTGAATTTGTTAAAGATTCACGGACCTAGATCTGATAAAATTTTTCCAAGCATTCAAAATCATGCTAAAAACCAACTAAGAGTCAAGATAGAGATGTTTTCTTAACTAAAATTAACAGGCTGTTTGATTAATCTTCATTATTCTGCCTTTTCATATAAAATGCGTCATTGATAATTTTTTAGTTATATCAAAACTTCTTATTTTGAATAAATAAAGAGTTTATGGTCCGAACCAATCAGATAGGTATCGCGTGATGTATGGTTTTCTTGCTAAGCAACACGTAGGTTTTCTCTATGTTTTCAAGGCCTCGCAAATTGCTCTTGCTTTTTATTGTTTTTAGTTAGGGGGTTCATCGAGAAAACAAATTAATACTTCGAATTTAGAGTACGCAGGGTTTAAGTATCGAAGATATGTTAACATTTCTTGGATCTGGTTCTCGATTTCATGGTGAAGCAAAAACAATTTTCAATAACATAAATAGTAGTATATCTCTCACTGCTCCAGTGGCCCCATTTTAGTTCGCCCCGAGGCACTATAGCATCTTGACAATATTCAAGAAAAGAAATTCCCCCGGAGATAATGGGTATGAAAAAATATATTTTTGAAAAAAAAGATAGATTTTGTTCCATTTTTTCGAAAAAAGCGTAAAAATAATGACACTTTTAATTTATATTTTATAATATGACACTTGTTGGCGTAAAATTTAAGTTGAAGGTTTTCGATGCTTATTTTGTAAAAATATAAAAGTAGATCTAGTTTCANTGAAACTAGATCTACTTTTATATTTTTACAAAATAAGCATCGAAAACCTTCAACTTAAATTTTACGCCAACAAGTGTCATATTATAAAATATAAATTAAAAGTGTCATTATTTTTACGCTTTTTTCGAAAAAATGGAACAAAATCTATCTTTTTTTTCAAAAATATATTTTTTCATACCCATTATCTCCGGGGGAATTTCTTTTCTTGAATATTGTCAAGATGCTACAGTGCCTCGGGGCGAACTAAAATGGGGCCACTGGAGCAGTGAGAGATATACTACTATAAATAAATCTAGATTTCAACATTTTTATTGCAAGCATTGAATTATTTTTTGACAAA
Organism: Oikopleura vanhoeffeni; assembly: GCA_004367855.1. Classification (NCBI taxonomy): domain Eukaryota; kingdom Metazoa; phylum Chordata; class Appendicularia; order Copelata; family Oikopleuridae; genus Oikopleura; species Oikopleura vanhoeffeni. Next base: position 25,152 of record SCLH01000028.1, read on the forward strand.
ATTAAAATATTGTAATTGATCTATATATGACACTTTGACAACGATGCATGACATGGATAAGTTCATTACTATCCAATTCAAATTTTAAAAATTTAAATATTTTAAGCGAAAATTGAAAATGAACCACCCTATGTCACATGATGAAAACTTAAGACGTTAGAAGCCACCAACATGTTGAACCAGAGTGAAATTGCGGAGACAACCTTTCATTATGATTGGTCGGTCAACTCACTATTCTGAAACAAGATCCGTTTATTTGCGAGCCGTTTATTTACTTTTAATAAACGCATTGGGAAAAACGTAATAATACGAAAAAGACCAAAAACTGTTTATTTAAAAATTTATACTAAATCTTATTCACCTAAACCGTATCAAAATAAGTTTGCGTTTTTTGCGACAATTCTTTGACTATGTTCTAATATTTTTCTGACTCTGGGGTTGTAAGACACAAAATTCATATCATTTTTGATTTTTTTTTCCAATTTAAAATTAATTTGCAATTCAGAAATATAAATTTTATGGTTTTTTTCATTGGCTTAAGTCATTCGGCTTTAACTGAATATTTTCAACCTACGAACCTCATTCAATTTTTAGGAATTTGTCAAAAAAATTTAAAATGGTTGCGAAATCCAAGTAACAAAACCATATTTTATATCGAAAATCCGAGAAGGGAACCTATTTTTAGTCAATGATTATAAAATTGTTGCTTTATTAACTAAAAATGGGCCTTTTCTCCGGATTTGATATGTTGAAGATCCTGCCTAGTGGGATTTTTATCTTGAGGGTCATCAATTTGACAAAGTGGCTAATCAAATCGCAGGGATCTTGAATTGAGTCGAACAGATCGGGTATTATGAATTGAGCACTGGTCAAAGTGACGACGCTTAAGATAAAAATCACACTAGGCAGGATCTTCGATATTCCTTTATCACAATTTGCATAAAATGCGTAGCCACGTCGATTTTTCCATATTATTCTTCTATTGATTCTCTTATTTGGCTACGCATTCTAAGCAAAGTGTGATAAAGGGATATATATCAGAAAAAAACAAAATTTGTTTGATTTCTGTTTGATTCCGTGAATTGTTATAGGAACATAAGATAAACTTATCTCAACCAAAGTGCGTCTCAGTAGTTATAGGGTGTCGACCAAGTTCCCACTGTGCCTGTGGAGAACGTGAAAAAAGAGTCGAGAAATTTTCTAAGGAAAGTTTTGAATATAAATTCAGCACATTAGTATCTAAGACAGGAGTTAGAAATAATTGGTGCACGATAAGGTAGGAACGGCTGAACGTTTATTGCTAACCAATTTCGAATTCTGTTAAAATTTAAGATCTTGAAAAAATATCCAGATAGTATCTGATCAAAAAATTTTGTACAAATCGTGAGCAATTTGCTTAAAAATAAAAATTCGATTTTTAAATTGCCTATCCTTTGGCTTAAAATTTCTCTTGGATCAATTTCGAATAAAATAAAAATGTCAAGCTTAATGATACTTTTTTTTCTTGTTTGATATGACTAGCAATTAACTTAATGAAAAATTTGAAAGTGCTTTTTGATTTATTTTTCGACAGTTGTAAAGCAAAAAAGAGCTATCTTTTGCTATAAAGTACAAAAATCGCGGCGCAATTTAAAAACAGATATTCACTTAAGCAATTATTATTATTATTGTTGGTTTATTTCCAGCCATGATAAGGCCGTTTACAAATCCTTACAATTTAACCAGGTAAAACGTAATTTTCTGCAAATTAGGCAAATAAATAGTTTATTTTGAACTTTTAAAGACAAGGTTTGTTTTTTTTATAATTTTTCTCCATTCTACGTTTCCATCCAGTTTAACGAAATAGTACATTACTGATTTCATTGTTCCCTTTTTTTGTATGTTTTTCAAAATAATTTCTTAATGTTGTAGTAAACAGTGTCCCCGAAGGAAAACTAAAAAAAACCATAACTCATCTCCTCCTCAAATTTTTATTCACCCCCGTTTTTTACAGAAATCATAATTTTATATTTATAATCCTTTCACATGACTAACAACCTACACCCTTCGAAACCATATATAATTGCTGACGATTTTTACGGAATTTCTTGTTTTTTACTAGTCATAATCATTTTCGGCCTACAATTTGAACATTATTTCAAAATCTTTAGTAAAAAGGTTTTGCGGTTCCTATCTTAGTGTACGATGATTTCTGTTCGTGTTCACAATATTCTCAGAAGCAAATTATTTTCAATTATATTATTTGTTCAGCAAAATAAACACTTAATTCACTCTTTGCATAGATTTTTGTACTTGATAGCAAAAGATAGCTCTTTTCTGCTTCACAACTGTCGAAAAATAAATCAAAAAGCACTTCCGAGTTTTTCATTAACTTAATTGCTTTTGGTACAATTTTCACTTATTCTCATGACCTCATTTATTAAGACGAATTTGCAAACACTGATGGTTAATTTATTGTTTAGTAAATAAATGAAAATCGCTTTTTTAGTAAATTGACACAAAAATTTCGTGTGCGTGGGGGTTAATCGATATAACCTAGCGAATTTGTTTTTTGATGAATTTCTTATTTTATTTCGTTTGATGTAGGAAGAACTTGCGGAGGATTGTTGTTTTGGAAAATACTTTTTTCACGCAGTTATTTCTTCATGTTTGATTACTTAATTAAATATCGAATTAAACCAATTTTGTAAATCAGCAAAAAAATTGGCCAAAGTTAAAATATTTAGAAAAAATATTTCAGTATTATTTTAAAACTCTAATATTAGTTTTAATACTGCTAGAAAATTCATCTAGAATTAACAATTCCATCAAATATAATCCTATATATTGAACCTGGAACTATTTTTAATTTGTTGTAAATTTTGAGACAAGAATTTTTCAGTGTTTTTTACATCGAGGAAAGAATATTTGACTGAAAAGCTTTTAATATTGTTTAAGCGTCCTGCGTCTCATTATTTCAATAATTCAGGTAGCTTTAAAATTGTGTTTCGTTTTCATGTTTGAATGTTAGATAGATATTAACGCTTTTTTATTTTTGGCACTTTCGATGAAGTTTTTGATAGAAAATGCGTTAAAATTCAGAAATTGACTCAAGACAGTAATCTAAGGTTTATGCCCAGGGCGCGCACCGAGATATGGTCACAATACATAATGATCTGAATAACAAAAAATTGGCTGTCTGATTATCAGAAAATTATTTCAGGAAATCATGTTTTTTTGACTTCATTTCGATTCAAAGAAAATATTTGTAGTACAGTATGTACTTTTTTCACTTGCGAGGTGAAAATTGTCCTTTAGGTAATTACGGCCAATATAAAATAGTAACAAAATAAAATCCACCTAGTTAACATTTTTAATTGGCCGTAATTAGCTGAAGGACAATTTTCACTTCGCAAGTAAAAAAAGTACATACTGTATATTATTTTCGAAGTGAAATGACTATAGCGTTAGTGCGTTCGCAGTTGTCAACTTCGAAAACCAAAATGGTCCAATCATTAAAAAAGTGGTATATACGTTTTTTCGTCATTTGAAATTTACCAAAGTCTATTAACTGGAGAAATTGGTTGACAAAGTATTTATTTTAGTAGTTTTTCGGAATCAAGCATCGAAGATTTTTTGAAAAATCCTGATGTCAAATTTTTTTTTTCTGAAAATATTTTTAAAATCTACGTTAATTTTTTTGACAAATGTCCGGATTTGCTAATGGTATGTGACTGCACTATAGCTTCACAGAAAGAAATTTTAAACATGTTAAATGAATTTTTTTGGTCATCCGCACAGAAGCATTCTGTCCTTGAAAATGATTAAAAAATTTCTTCATTACAAGATGTCCTATTTTTTGATCGTTTCATCACGACATGTCGCGACACTATGAATACTCTAGCAATGTAAATGCTTTGTTGTCAACGATGGCTTCTTTTTGAAAACAAGCTATTGTCCCCAAAAAATAAAACATCCTGTTGTTCATTTGACTGTTCTTTAAAAATTTTAACGTGCCTCAAAATATATTTGATGGCATAATGTCCAAAAATCTGCTCACTCACGATAAACCACACCATGAAAACAATTATGTCTTCCCAAACTTTGAAATTGTTCGGCCATCAGAAGGTTTTTTGTAATTACGGAGCAGTTCACAAATCTGCAACTGGTACAGAAAAAATAGCGTTCTAAATCCCTATTGCACCCTTGTTTTGGCCAATGAGATTCGTAATTGAATTTGTGGCTCTTCACCTTGTGTTCTTCTCTGATTGGCTGGCTGGCGAAGAAGGGCTGAATTGAAGATGCGATGTTTTGGGTGGCGCTGCGGAGCTAAAAGGCATCATCTTTTAGATTATGATCATCAAGGTTTTATACGAGTGTTTCAGTATTAACATTGCTTAAAAAAGGTTGAATCTAATAAATAACACGTTGTGATTAGAGCATATTTTGCAAATTTTTTCTAATTGAATACCTTACTAAAAAAAACAATTCAATTTCTGACTAAATGGACCTAAAATCCATGAGAATTGTATTTCGACGAAAAATAAATGACACTAAAGGCCAAATTTTTGGCTTTTTTGAAAACTTCAAAAACACACATGACAAATTTTATAATATTTTGTACGAAAGCAGAATTGCTCTCTCAAGCCAACGCTAAATTTTTTCTTTCATAATGAAAATACGGAGCCACGAATTGCTGAACTTTGGTGAAAGAGACCCGAAAATTCAAAAATTGCTCTTAACGTAAAACTTGTTTGTATTTATTCAAAAAAATTAAGCTGGCAGAAGAAAGTGTCTTCGATAATTCATAATGATTTTTCAATATTTGATTGCTCAAAAAATTGTTGAAATTTTCAAATTTTTAGGTATATTTTCAGGTTAAACAAGCTAAAATCAGAGTTATTTTGATAATTCTGCCAGTTTGTAAAATTTCTAAAATAATTTACTCAAGTTTTTCCCATGATCCTAAAGTTTAGGACCTAAACCTTTGCAAATCATATAAATTCCAGATTTTACTCGGTGGTGCCTGACGGTTAAATAAATAAGCAATATTGTACAGACAAAAACAAATTGTGGCAAACGTATTTGGTAAATATTCGTACCATTTATAATTTTGATTTAGTCGCAAAAACCACTTTTTGGATTCAAATTATTTACAAAACACTTTTACCGAAAAACCGAGCCGTCTTCCGACCCCATCTCAGAACACTCGAGGTTATAAACCCCTTAAAATCTACCGCTGAAACACACATCTCGTAAATAAATTAACCAATTTGAAACAAGTTTATGATATAAAAAATTATTGAATCATAATCTAAATTAAATTGTCAAATTTGCAAATTTTGTATGATATTTGGCACCTCAGCTTAAACGGTTCCTAATAAATTCGATTAGAAACAATATTTAGTATACTTTTTCGCAAATGATGAACTTTTTGTCTTTTTTGGTGAGTTGTTATGAAAGCAACACAGCTGAATGTTTGATCTGAGATAAATGATAACTAAATCTGATTAATTCCCAAATTTAACTTTGGAGTTTTAACCTGATGACGGTTAAGAGGAGGCCTCAATTGCTCGAAATTGCGTGGGCAATGACAAGAATAACGAAACTCAAAGTTTACTTCTTTAAACCCGATAAATCTTTAATATTTGAAATCTGTTTGTCAAAATTAATCACATGAGGGGGGGAGCCAATATCGTCGACCATTTGATGCGAAAAAATTTGGCAATATCGGGCACTTTTGGCAATATGGGGACAGAAATTTCATTTTCTGTTCAAAAATGGAAAACGTGTAAGCGTTTAAAATGCCGTAATAATTTGAAAATTTTTTTTAATTTTATAAAGAGTTTCACACTTGTATTTATGAATAAGTTCACAAAATACGTCGAATTATAAAAAAGTATATTGAGGAAATTCAATCTTTAAAAAAAATATCACTTATAAGGCATCTAAAATTATTAATTATGCAAACCTCAAACGCCCACGCAAATGAGCGATATTAACTCTTTCAGCGATATGGGCACTGTAATTATTTAAGCTGAAAATTATGAAATTCCGTAAGTTTACTGGCGATATAGGCAAATTCGGCGATATTTGGCCGGCGATATGGAGCGTCCTCTTGTATTAAAAAACTATGATTGTGAATTGTGAGATTAACTCAATTAATAAATTTTGATCTAACTAGCAATGTAATTTCAACAACTGAATTTATTGATTTAAATTGAATTGCTCAAAATAAGTGGTAGAAAATGTGTCCTGGAATTAATTAGAGTCAAATTTTAAGAAAAAACAACTAAAGACCCCGTGTTAAAAACAAGCCATAAAAAAAATAGTAAAATTGTTTTTTTTCCTTATTTTTTTATGAAATTGGGAAAAAATGTTTCAAAACAATAATAAGAAGCTTGTTACATACACCTGATAAAGATCAGCCCATATGATGCGAGCAAAATGACTGAATTTCAAAAGCTAACTTTCACGAGCTATCGTATATGGTAGAATAACCCCATATGTACACTCACTACCTCCAACTTCACCAATTTCTGAAACAAAACTAAAGAAAAAGAAGTTGAGAGTTTTGTGCCAAAACAATTGGTTGGTCAAGCAGTGATACTTAGGTGATAGAATAAAATCTGGCAGGTCCAGATGACAAAATATTGTCTCGCGAAATTTCCGACATTTTCAGGAAATCATACCCAGTGGCACAAGTTATCATCAGTTATACAGATTCAACTTGTTGGTGTTTTGCGATGGCTACTGTTCGTTCAGGATCAGCCTAAAAAAAAATTAGATTTATTTTTTTTCTAAATCAAATTATGGTGGTGGTGTGGAATATGGTAAAAATGGAATGGGGAATAAAATGAAAAACGTACCAAATGTGCGATTTCCAGTTTTAACCAATAAATTTTCTCTGAACAGGTGGTGGTCAGGAGTTTTCCGTCTTCATAAATGACAGAATGTATACACGCCACCTCAAATCTAAACGAGAAAACAAATCATAACAGTGCTCTGAGCACAGGGCCCTGAATTGGCTGAATCGGTAACGATCACAGCCACATAGAGAGCCATGAGATCACGTTTTCGGTAGATTCTCAAAAAGTTTTAGAGAGGGCCGTATCTGAAGCCATCGCATAACCACTAGTTCTGTGGGAGAGCAACATCGACAATACTCTCTTCCCCAGACATCTTTCCCACAAAATTCAAAAATGTAACTTTAACCAACAAACAAAGCCAAAGATTCCAGTGATCACCAAACTCTCCTATTTGTATGTTTCTTTATTTTATAAAATCGAAAATTCGGAAAAATAATTTCTTTTTAAAATGGCGTAATAAAAAACTATGTTATGGAACAAAGGAAAACATCAAAGTTTGGGGAAGACATGATTGGCTGAAAATTCGGAAAGTAGGTTGATGGAGTTGGAATGGATGAATCATGGGCCATCTAGAAAAATTTTAACAATGGCCAAATAAATTAGAATGAAAAATGGAGCCAAATTTCTTCTCAAAGAAAAAGTACAGAAATTAATGTCTAACTAAAGGGAAGCTCTATTTGGTTCTGTTGGGATAGTGATACTTTTTGCAGATGGTTTTAATATAAAAATTCATTGCTATAATTGTTTAGACTGCTTTATTCGTATATTTAAGTGAAAATCAAATAAGAGCAAAAAACTCGATAAAATCTAAAAATAACTTAAAAATCCAAAATTCCTCTTTTAAGTTTCGTAAAAATTTTTTTTAATGATCTATCACATAGAAAAGTTCAAAATAGAATGAGCTGGCCTTTATCGGAAAGACTTAGAAACAAAAATGAAAGAACAATACAAAAATTAAAGAAAATATAAAAAAAATGTATAAAAATTCTTTACTTCATCCCACCATACAAAAGTTCAAAAACACTACATACTAGGTATTTTACCCTAATTTGCAAAAATCTAACTTTCCAATAAAGCGAAAGTGAGTCTTTTGTAGACGGTCTTACGATGGCTGCAAATAAACAACAGTAATAATAATGAGACAAGATATAAAAGAAAGTAAAAACAGCTACTGTAGATAGTTTTTTCTGCATATTAATGACATTTTTTTGAACGCTTATTTGAGCCGAAGGTAGTCACGTGGAGAAAGCCTGACTTTAAGATTCCAGCTGAATTAATTTTCAAGTTTTTTGACTCACTGCATAAACTTAAAGAAATCTCTTTATTAAACCACATGAGCCAACAATTATTATCACAAAGATTTAGTTTTGTATTTTCTTTATGTTATGAAATATCATAAATTATAAGATTTTTGGAATAATTCCTGAGAAACAAATAATGTAAATTTTTCTTTCAATGTTATGAGCTTCAAATCAACTCAAGTCTCGACAAATCACAACTTTTCTTGATACTATTTGATTCTCACGCGGTAGTGTGCGTATCATATTGAATAAATCACAAAAAAAACCTTTCAATCTGGTCACACTATTTAAAAAAATATGAACCAATTTCTCCACGTTTTTGGTTCGTTGATTATTATTGTCGTCATTATTTTCTTCAGTTCCAATTTAGAATCTTGGCAATAAATGTACGTCAGAAATATAATTTTCATATTTTTCATTTTTATGTTCAAACTCGTCCACCTGCTTTTTATATTTAACTATAAACATTTGATATTATTCTCATTTTACTGCAGCGAACGTTTTCGAATTTTATTTCTTAATAATTTTTAGTTATTTAGAAATTTGCCTAAATAACAGTATCGAAGTAAATACAGTATGTTAGATACTGTATGTTCCTTTTTATGTTATACTTGACACTTGTCCAATCAATTAAATTTGAGAGAGATAAAAAGGGCGATTCCTAATTTGTAATTTGTAATTGTCCATTTTTTAATCTTTGATATTGTATATTTATCAATTTCATCTGATATTTATTAAAAAAACCATTCTGTTTTTCAACACAGTTATTTTTAATACCTGAAAATCATCTTTTTGATTTTTATAGAAAACAAATCCAATTTTCTTAGATACCAAATATTGGTGTTAAGCTTAAATTTTAGGCGCCAAAGCGCAAAAAAAAACAAAAACATGCTTTTTTTGTCATTTTTAGTTTTTTTCAATTTTTTAAATAATGAACAACGAGGCAAAATTGATAAAAAGCATTGATCACATATATACTGACAGTAGATTCACAATGAGCAACATAAAATACACTAAAAGCTGAATTTAAATTAAATCATTTTTTTTTAAATTTCACATATGAAGCATGCTATAATTTTTGCTTATTTTGGATTGGTTTGCTTGTTTCTTAAGTTAAGAAACTAAACAGCCTCGATAAAAAAAGTTTCAGAAAAAGTTTGCTAGCGAAAATTGGGGTTATTATTATTCATTTATTTATATACTGTTTGAGTTTTCAATTTCCTATAGCTTTTGTTGGATTGGGTCTGGAGTCCGATCAAGACAAGCGAAGGAGGGAAATTGGATTTCTTTATTTTGGTCCGCTCAAAACTCTATGAAAATTAAAATTTGAACTGTATTGATTAAATAACCATAAACAAAATGTGCTGTTCTATTTGGAAGCATGAAAAACATCTTATTTCTTTCAAACTAACCATTATTGAGCTTTTTATCAATCCATTATTTAGCATAAAATCAAGTGGGAACAAGATAGGAAATGATAAAGTTAAATTTCGTTTGATAAGTCGCAAAACCATCTCAGAAGTGCACCTCAAATTCCCAGCATCACCACGCTAGGCCTACTCGACAAAGTACGTCAAAGAAACTCATATTTTCTTGATCCACTTAATACGATAATCAAACATAATTGATAGTTTATGTTAATTTTACAAAGGAAAAAAGGGACAAATTTGGGCTGAAATTGTTTGAAATAAACAAATAAGATCAAAAATGCAAATCTGGCCGGCTGGCTGAGTGTGGGTACGTAATAATTTTGTTGATATGTCGCCGAGAAGGAAGTTTGGAAATTGTTTAATACCTCGAGGATTGAAAACTGGATCAATTTATGAAAAAAGTCGATTCAAATTCAAATAATATCAATGCAGATTTCATTTTGGTTAAAACTGGAAAAATGCTTTTCTCCAAAACTTTTCAAAAAACTAGCGTAATATTCAGCGTATTTGACTTTCCAATAAATGTTTGAGTAAATTAGGCCAAAAAGCAAAATTGATGTTAGTTTTCAGTGCGTCAAGTGAACAAAACGAACTCAAGGTGGATAATTGAACTTTTAATTTCCCTTATTATTTTCAAAATTATCATCCGGCGGTTATTCTGGACGGTAAATCATATAAATTGACCATATATATATTCTTAACAAAGTTAATTTTTCATTAAACAAATTATATAAAAACCTATTTTTAACAAAAAATTATTTTGAAAAATGTTAAATTTTGGCGAAAAATTTTTTGAAAAATATTAATTTATTCCAAGTTTATAATCAAACCTTAATTATTTTTTTTCGCAATTTTTTGAGAAAAGTTTTTATAACTATTTTTTTTTTTATCAGTTTTAAAATTTTTTAAGTTATTTTTTTAATTTAATATTTTTTCAATATCTAAGTCATTCTTTCAGCAATTGAGCGATGATTTCTGCAGAAGACCAGAAAAAACAAACTTTAAAGTTTTTTTATTATATATTATAAATTACAGAAAGCTATGGAAAAAGTTTTGATAAAGACTATATGTCGAAATTCATTTTGGCATCTTATTTCTGGCAAAAATACATCGTCCATAAATCTGTTAAAAAATCTCATGAATGACTCTGAAAGGCCTTGAGTTTGCGAAAGTTTATGCAAATTATTGTAATTTGACGTCAAATGACAATAAATTTATAAAATCCAATCGTGGACTACGCTTCGAAGGTTAAGCATTCCAGCACTCGTGATCACGTCCGTGAGTCTGCAAATTGCAAAAAAAATTTTATTATGGTTTGTTTGAACTTCCGGAAGTATTTCAGATTTATAGCGGAAAAATGTTTAGGAATTTATCAATTAAATCTATCGCAAATAGATTATTTAAGTATAAACAAGACTACATGGCGAAGAATTGATGTTTTTGACTCAAAACAGGTATTACAAATAGAAGATTTTAGTATTTATCATTAAGGATTAACCTTGAGAGTCGCAAACGCCATTTTGAGCTGAGGTTTGTTTCAATAAGCAACGGTTTTTGTGATTTTTTTCGGAAAATAACGGAAAATTTTTTCGCAGAAAACTTCTTGACGTTTAAAGAAGACATAAGACGGCTTTTTTTCATAAATGATAATTATTTAAATATGCATAACATTTTAAAGACAACAAATGGTGTCAACTTAAGCACGTACACACCTTAAACGGTATTGTGTTGACCCTTATTAGCAACCCTACGCTTTGCGCAATTGTCGGCCCTAGAAAACCACAGATGTGTTCTAGGGTCATTTATATTCTGAGCTGCAATACAAAACAACGATAACATATTTATGATATTCATTGAGAGAGATCCCGCATATTTATTGGAACCGAGGAAACGTTACGAGGTTAACAAATGGTACAGAATTATACTGCAAATGATATCCTAAATTTTGCTGTTGTGTGTTTTTCAAAGAGAGANTATTTATATAATTATTAAATTAACAGAAAGCTATGGAAAAAGTTTTGATAAAGACATAATATGTCGAAATTCATTTTGGCATCTTATTTCTGGCAAAAATAACATCGTCCATAAACTGTTAAAAAATCTCATGACTGAACTCTGAAAAGGCCTTGAGTTTGCGAAAGTTATGCAAATATTTGTAATTTGACGTCAAATGACCAATAAATTTTATAAAAATCCAATCGTGGATACGCTCTTCGAAAGTTAAGCATTCCCAAGCACCGTGACTCACGGTCCGTGAGGCTTGCAATGAATTGCAAAAAAAAATTTATCTATGTTTTGTTTGAACTTCCGGAAGTATTTCAGATTTTTACGCGGAAAAATGTTTAGGAATGTTATCACATTTAAATCTATCCGCAAAATAGATTATTTAAGTATAAACAAGACTACATGGCGAAAGAATTGATGTTTTTGACTCAAAACACGGTATCTACAAATAGAAGATTTTTAGTATTTTATCATTTAAGGATTAACCTTGAGAGGTCGCAAGCGCCATTTTGAGCTGAGGTTATTGTTTTCAATAAGCACGGTTGTTTGTGATTTTTTTCGGAAAAATAACGGAAAATTGTTTCTTCGCAGAAAACTTCTTTGACGTTTTAAAGAAGACCATAAGACGGCTTTTTTTCATAACTGATAATTATTTAAATATGCCATAACATTTTAAAACAAAATGTTTTACGAAGTCGATGAATCGATCACAATCACGAAGTTCTATTTTTTTAATCAAAAAAAAAACATATACAATTCTCAAAGTAAAAATTTTGTTTCCTGTGGAATTTGGCTGGAAATTAAAGGATTTTATATATTAATTAGAAATCGAAACTGGCATTTTAAATTTGATTAAATCTGAGATAATTCAAAGATGTTAAAAATGTTTAGTATGGCCCATACTGTATGGGAGAGAAAATGATACAGGCCCCTTTTTGGTTGAACTTATTTTTGCAACAAAACAAAATCCGAAAAATATACGAAAAAAGTACGAAAAGAAGTCACGCGTCACAAATGAGTTATTTGTTATGTCCGAATTAATTAGCCGTAAAAAGACTGCACTTTCCCATTCTGTCGCAATAAAAAAAGGCTGCAATTGAAGTGAAATAATTTATTCCGAAATACTTTTCAATTGATTACAGACAGTCTATTTGATATAGATATTTGACGAATATAATACACTTGTGCATCGCTATCAGTCATAAAGTGAGCCTAATCATTCAATAAAGTCCCTTTCTTTGAAATATAATATTATTGATTCCTTCGAACCGTGAATTCAAAAGCTGATCGACCAGTTGATTTTTATATATTGGAAACTTTTACGAATATTTTTTCATTTAGAAATAAACTTCACTCAATAAACTTGAAGGCCGATTCCAGCATTAAATGACTTTCATATTATTTCAACGTAGAAGCATCAAAAGAATCAAACAGTTGAATTAAAAATTAAATGTAACATTTATAATGTAGCGCAAATTATGTGACGATACTTTTATATACTTTCTCCGCTGACGACAAAAGTGAGCGTTAAATCTTATCCACCTTATAAGTTTTGAAATACAATACAAATAATGGAACCGTCACCCAGCAGTGATATATTCTCGCGTAGGTTGGAGAATCTCATAGCTTTAATCATACAAGCGCCATGCTACGGGTTACCCACACAACGCAACAAACTCATTATTACTATTGGACGTAAATTTTTCATCATTTCTTTTACAATCCGCAAAAAAACGCCAATTTGATTTTTTTATTTTGATGATTTTTCGTTTTTTCAGGAGATTTTTTTATGATGTTGTATCTTTTGTATATCATTTAATGACCAAAACGTGATATCTGGCGCAGAATATGTTTAAAATCAGAAAATAGATTACACTTACTTACAGTTTATGGAAACCAACTTTCGCAAAAAAAATGTTTCCATAAATGATTATGAGTTTTTATTAAAGGGTTATGGGTTTTGATTATAGGGTGATGGGTTTCCATCACATGGTAATTTTTGGCATAATTGGAAAATTTGTTTTTGGCGGAAAAATTGAAAATTTTTGTTAAAATTTCTGATTTTTTTTAAATCACATGTTCAGGGATCAATTATATGGCAGCCAAAATTGACAAACTTTTTAGAAGAGTTTTGAGCAAATTAAACACTTAAAACAGAGTTTATTTTGCTCAAACATGCTTTGTTGTTCAAAGATGGTTTCCATAAATGATAATTCCTTGTTTTTCAGAAATAGTTTCCATAAATGGTAAGGGGATTCCATTAAAGGGTTATGCGTTTCCATTATATGGTTATGGGTTTCCATCACAGGTGGTTTTTATAAATGGTTAGTTAGTGCATGAATCAATTTCCAGAAAAATCACTATGATTCTTGATGTTATATAAAAATCGATGACATCAAATCGTGAAAATATATTTCAAATCGTGATTCTAGGAATAGAAAATAGTAATCATTAATTCGAAAAATTTTAGTTATTTATAATTTTCGTTCGAAAAATTTTTCAAGATGACCAAATTAAATCGGTTAAAATTTTTAACATGTTAACTTGTTCATTTCAAATCAAAATTGACACCAAAATACATGCCTACAAAATCCTAACAAATTATTTTTTGAAACTAGCCCACTTATATAAATGTTCATTTATTTTCACAATTTCCCATTTGTTTTTCCAAAAACAAACATTAATTGAAGCAGCGCTTCGACGCCGCGTTGTCTGAGCCAGGGTAGTGACCATGTAAGAATCCTTGTAATTGCTTAAAGACGTTTTCAAATGCGTATTTTTTTGTTATTTTTTCTTCAAAGAGTCTTCATTATATTCAATTAGTAATAATTTTATTTATGTAATAAATATAATTATCGTGTCGGTCGAATTAAACAATTTTTTGACATCATTTAAATGGATCAAAAACAGTTTAATGGTTTTTTTGGGCTTGGAGATGCCGTAAAGTACTATTAGGGCCAGTCAAAATGTATTTTGCGAATAATTTCTAAATACAGTAAGTCAATTCTATTTTCTCCGTTTTAAATAAAATGCATACGAATTTGACACAACTCTAATCTTGCTCAAAAAACTGAGAGTTTTCCCTTGAATGGTTCAAATGTCACTAAGTATCTTTCATTAATAAATCATGCAGTTAGTATTATTTTACTAAAATGATCAATTTTTTTTCATCAGAAAATTTTATTTGTCCAAAAATTTATACAAAGATAAATATTGTGAATGACTAAACCAGGCATTTTTTCTACAAAGGGGCTTTATTATAGGCAATAAGTATTATTTTGTATTTATGTGAT
>SCLH01000028.1:40049-64722 GCA_004367855.1 Oikopleura vanhoeffeni
AATAAAAAACAGTTGAATAATTTTGTTGGACTTTAAGATGCCTTAATGTATTATTATTTGGGCCAGTAATTGTTTGCTTTTATAGTAATCGCAAAATAGAGTAGGTCGAAATTATAGCTCGAGTTTTTTCAATCTGACGACTAACTTATAATAAAACAACAAATAACCGACGTTTTCGGCAATATCAGACGTTTAAATCACCTTGCGAATAAATTTTCAAAATAGCTGAAATTTTAACTTAGCAGTCATCGAAACATACTTGAAAAGTATGCACGAGCATTCCTAAATTTGCTTCTTAGAGTCTGAATTATGATTCTATTTAAAAAAAAATGTCACGTGATAAGACTGAAATTTCATTGAAATCAAGCTGATGATCAACTGATTAAAAAATTAACAAAAACTAATTTGAATGAATTTTTTCTGTATTTTAACTATTTTTTTCGGTGTGTATTTCTGCGTTTATAAAATACTGAAAATTTACAAATCATATAAAAATTACTTAACGGATATAACTAGATAAAAGTTCGTTAATCCCCTCACACCCTTTGACCATCTCAAGGCAAAAAAATTGTCGGGAGTCAAAACGGCGCAGAAATAATATCGTAACAGACCTACTATTCAAATTTGTCATATACTTAGCAATTTTATTTCCAAAAATATTGTTGAAATTTTTATACGATAAGCCATTCGAAAGTTATTTTTTCCTATTTTTTTTAGGATTTTAGCCAAAATTTCCTAAAAAATCAATTGTGTGAAAACGATACATAATATTATAATTCTTAGGAAGCCAGTTTTCAGGAAAGTACTTGAGGATTCTTTTGATATTAATTTATTTCATCTGCGGGTGCTATACGAAGAATAATTTTTTCACAAGTGATTTTTATGAAAATCAAAATAATGAGAAAAATTGATTAAAACAATTATTTTTCGAATGAATTGAACGGCAATTCAACCCAAATAAAGCTGACAAAGACAAATCGATCAAATGTAGAACATAAGGTGGTACTAATTTTGAGTTTTCAGCTGATTAGCAATATTTCTCACATTTTACTGCATATATTTTGACGCGAGGCGATATGAATAATTGTTTTGTAAGCGATCGAGATATTATATTTCAAATTTGAGACCCGCTAAAAATAGTTAAAGTTTTATTTGTAAATTTGTAACTTAAATGTCATTGAAAAAATGTATGGTTTTTCAATAAATACAAGGTGAGTGAACCTCTCTATTCTCTTGCAGTTATCTTACTCACAAACTTCGAAATTTACAAATATTACGTGTTATTTACTTAATTCTATCTTTGATCTCAATCAGTGACAAATAAGTAAATGAACATCTCTCCGAGTTTTCCCGGGATAAGCGCTCAAAGAAGTGCCTTACGATAGGCTTTTGGGTGTGAGGCGAAGATCTCGTTTCCGGGTGTGAGGAGATTAACCCAATATCAATTATCAGCTCCCTAGAATTATATATCTGATAAGGTACTTGCTATGTCTTTCATGCCATTTTTAAGCCCTTATTTTTATATAATTCGGCTAAAAAACGCGCGTTTGCTATCGAAGGTGTCTAAATTACAGTTATTTTTTTTATTAATTATGAACCTTGAAATACGGTCCTGTCCACCGTTAAAAATTTCAAAGTTTAAATTGATACGATTTCTAAGTCAAAATCGAAAATTTTAATTTTTGTAAAAAGTCGAAGAAAACCGAAATTTTAGCACATCGAAAAAAAAAATTTTCATGAGTTAAATGAAATAAATTCAAAACGGTCGATAGGTTGGCTTATCAATTGAGCAAGTCTCGGTGCAATAACATTTATTTTATTCTTGATTAAAGAGGGCTTCGATGGATTCCTCCCAAACCGTATTTTCATTCGAAAAAGTATGATTCAGAGTGTAAACAAGAGCGAAGAAACAAAACAAAAGCATATTTAAATATTCCTGTATCACTTTTTGGTTACAATGCGTAGCCACAACGTTAAAATCACACTTTAAAAAGAGTAGTAACTACGCATTCTAACCAAAAAGTGATAAAGGGATATAGTGAAAGTAGCTATTCCCAATATTTTTAGCTACTGATCCCAGAAAAATAAGTTTAAAAAATTTTGAACGAGAAATGAAAAGAATTTTCATAATATTTCTAATTATTTTTGACAAAAAATCACAAAACCATGTTATATGGTTTTTTAAAGATGGTTATATGGTTTTTTATCGAAAAGTTAAAGTGGCCATTTTGTGAATTTTTTTTTGCGAATTTGAAACAAATATTGAAAAATAATTTTAGACGAAAAATAAGGCATTTTTTCATAATCTTCGGAACTTTTATCGAAGATTTTTCATAGTTTGTCGAATTCGAAATGTTTAATTAGAACTTAAAATTTTCTTAAAAAACCATAATGCAAAAATTCGCTAGTTACAGAAGTTGCCTGGATTATGAAACATAATTTTGATGGTATATATTGAGAAGAATATATTAATCCAGTGAAAAGTTTTTTATCAAGAGCCCATATGGATTACCAGACCTCAGAGTACAAATCCTAAATATTTGAAAAATGCGAAATCTGAGCATTTGATTGGTTGATCCTTTCTCAACCTGATCAATTAAATCGGCCTATGCCTTAATCAAGGGTTTTGATTGGGTGCTTATATCTTGCGTTGTTTGTATCATTCAAATATTTAGGATTTGTACTCTGAGGTCCGGTAATCCATATCGCTATCTTTCGAAATGCACCAAGGCCCTTAAGTTTTTAGGTAGCTCAATCTGAGCACAAATATCTAGTGAGTGATAAAATTTTTTATGAGATTACTGAAATTCGGACCACATTTATACGGGCCATTTAATTGTTGATTCATCTTTACCAAATATATGAGCTATCTAGGAACTCGATCAGATTTGTCGTTCTCAAAAGTTTAATTTAATCAAAATGTTGACTGAAAAGTGGCTGGAGCCCCAGCAAGTGCAGTAATAAATAAAATTCTTGCTGTGATGCCGTTTGAATAAATTTTTTTTTACGGAAAGCCAGATCGGGCATATTTGACTGAAATCTTATGATATGAGTTTTTCTGCATAGTCTAATCATGTTTCTCAAGCCAAATGGATAGTTTGGGCCGCCTAGTCACAATCTGGAATAAAAAGCAAGGATTGTACGGTACAATTCGTACCAGTCTTTTTAAAGTTAATTAATTTTACAGCGAGTGGTAATTAACAAAAATTTGTCACCAAAACCACTTTTAAAAATCAACATCAATAAGTAAATAATAAGCTTGATCTTCAAAAAACTTATTAATTATTACTTCATCGTCCCTTCAAAATTAATAAAATCAAATAATTTAGATTTTTTCTTGGAAGTGGGCGATATATTGGTTTAACATGAATCTGGTTATGATTGCATCGTTTGTGGTGGGACATCCCCCGAAACACAAAAAGGGAAGCTCAAAAAAATATCAAAGAGGGACTTATTTAATACAATTTGAAAATTATTTATTGAAAAGATAAGTTTCTTACATTTTTGCTGTATTTTGGGAAAAACAAGGGGTATCAAACAAGTAAATTTGATTTTGTACATTCTTGAATTGAAGAAATATATTTTAATGAAATTTCGAGATTTGATTAATTTAAAACGCGGGTCGAAGATAAATCCATTTTTACTCCGCCTTTATATAAAAATTATATACGAAACTTGGTTTTTGGGCTAAAATTTTGAATTTTTCACCCATTCAAGAGTTGTAAACATCTTCAAGTATATTTTGATCAATAAAAATAACAGTAAACTGAATGTAACAGCATATGCATAGCATACTGTATAGTATACCATCGATGGGTATGCAGCATACAGGAGTTCACTTCAAAAATCGATTTTGAAAATGATATACTCAAAGTTATTTAAAATAAATTTTCAGCACCACCGCGATTTCAGCGATATTGGCTCTTTCGACGACATGTGAAATGACAGAATTTTTCATCAAAATCTCGAATTTGCGCTTGGTCTGTACCCATAACGCGTCAGCCAAGCGTTAAAATATTATGTTAGATACCTTTAGATTTGAATTATTGATAGTTCATATGTTTTCGAGACCTTTTGTGGAAAAAAAGCGGGAGCAATTATAGCTCTAGAAACTTTTTCTGGAGGCCTACGATGGCAACGTAGCTTATTTCAAACCATGTAGCAGCGGTGAGTCAGTCTCAATTAACTGGTTTGTTAAATAACAGTTAAATTCAATGTATATTTACTGGAGAATTATCACCGGTTTTTTCAAAAACGACAAAAAAACATTAGTGAGAAAACAGATGGTAACAAAGTCTCCTTTTCTCATAAAAACTAAAAGTTTTGGTGAGAGAATGAGACTGAGAACCAACTAGACCAGTTTTTACAAAAAACTAAAAATACATTGTCTTTTGAGAAGGGGGAGGATATGAGTCTGAGGGGGCATCTTGATCTGGGGGATACATATTAACTTTTTACGTAAAACTATTTAATTTAAAAATAGGTAAAATTGTGTCTACTAGTATTGAAAGTACAAATTGAGACGAATGTTGGAGTTACGATATGGATAGAAAAATCCGAAAAAAACCTATAAATTTGCTTCAAAACTGTTTGTACTAGTAAACATTTTCAAAAAACCTCAGAAAAAACAAAAAAGTTCAAACTGTTCAAAACAGGTTTGCAAAGTATTTTACGTCATTTATTAACAGCCATTATCAGTGTGAGAGATTGGATGACCAGGAATCGAAAAGTTGATATTTTGGAGCGCGAAATCGAGTTTCAAAATTAGCGAAATCTAAACAAATTTAAAAAGTATAAAGGTGCGAATTTTTTGACGAAAATATTTTTTCCGAAACTATATGTAATCGAGCCTCAAATAATGCACCTTTAATATTTAAAATTGTAATTCGCCTAATTATTGAAAACTCGATTTCGCGCTCAAAAAATATCACTTTCGATTCCTGTTCATCTAAATGCTCTCACACTGATATGGCTTGTTTAGCCGAAACGTCCGAATAAAAACAATCTTTGATTGAAAAACATCTATATAATTTTACTGTCCGAAAACACTGATACAAAGATTATTTTTTCAGATAAATAACATTTTTACACTAAATAGTTCCTGTGTGAAATGATTGAATCATATCCTAATATTGGAGAAATTACAATCAATTTTTTGATTAAGTAGAGACAAAAAAATTCTAGAAACTTTTTTATTTTTCCACTCGGCGGGATTACGATTAAATTACTCTGTTCGCTTTATGAAGCGGTCCGCAGAGTATTGATTATATAGTTTTTTAAATCCGAATTTTACGCGTGTATTTTCTTTACTGATAACTTATCAGTTGAATAAGTGAATACTAAGATCATGACCGTTTTTCTTTCAAATTATTAAGTAACGTAATTTACGTTTTGAAAGTAATCGAATAGGAAAATAACATTTTTTTAAGGGGGTGTCGAGGCGACCTTTTTAAGGTCTTTCCCATGTATAATTTGCGAAAAAAATAAAATATTTTAGGATGATAAGTTGACCACAGAAATTGAATGGCCTTACCAAAATTTCTCTATCTGCCTAGAATTTTTCTGAATGTTTAGGATTTCTTGACCCTCATTTTAGTGGTCTCAAAACTTCTACAAATCACGCGGAAAAATATTTTTTTTCTTGATTTAAAAAACTATACGATAAACAGATTATATAATACATTTTCAATCTATGGTAAAAAAAATTGAAAAAATTTTTGAAATTCGTAAAATATTTTTGAGATTTGTAAAAATTTTTGAAATTCAAAAATTTTTTTTAGATTTGAGTAAATTTTTAAACTTGTATATTGATTCTACGTTACTCATGAGACTATGAAGCAAAAGCATAATTTGCTCCTTTCTGGCATACTCATAGTCCCCTATGACTGATGACCACCATGGGCAACTTAGCGCAACAAATCGTCTAATCCCTTTATGGACTGGTAGCTTCAACTTTGAGTTCAGTTCGTTTACATCCGGACATGGCGTCCGAGAACATCCGTGATAATATTGTAACAAGCCATTGACATCAATATCATTTTATTTTCAATAGGCCGGGTTGTATCTGATGATTCGTTTTCGTCAAAAAGGTTTAGGCGTATATATAAGTACTTTTGTCTTGTTCGGTTTAAACATTTTTTTCACCGCCATTTAAATTTGAGTGTTGTTTTTAGTCTACCATTCGTGTTTGATTTGAATTTTGAAAATTTGAAGTTTATATAAAATTGTTTGAAGAGCGTCATCCTGTGTACGAATAAAAATTCTACATATTGGTTTTCCTCAACATAATATTCTAGCTTGTTGACACTGATTCAAAGTACTTTTGATGAAAATACCAAATTAAAATATCAATCTAAACCCGAAAACCTTTGATCACATAAAGTTCAAACTTGTTAATTTTTACTAATTAATACTTCTTATTACACTTTACTAATTTATGAAGCATTGTGATATGATCAAGACAAATAATAGTTGTTGAAGTTGTTAGCTTTAGTCTCAGAGTGACAGACTTCTTTATTGCAAAAAATATCAATGTAAACAAGAGAACGGGAGATTTATAAAAAAAAAATCAAGTTGACCAATCGAATTATTTTCTAGTGTTTTAAATCGTAGAAATTTTTTTGAAATTCGAGTTCATATAATTTTCAATATTGACCAAAATTTTTCTCAATCATTCCAATATTGTCGTCAAAATGACCGTCCGCAAAATTTCTAAGAATTATTGGCTGGTAACATTTTTGTAAAATTGACTGGTGGTAGGCTAGTACGCAAAAAACAGATCGCGCGCTTTCGGTCGCGATCTGTAGGCAAACTAAGGCGAAACGTAAATTCGGGGCCGAGCGCCGATTTGCAACCGCTTTTCATAGTTGAGCCAAATGGGTCGAACAAATGCGACAACAATGAATCTGCTGTGAAAAAATTTAAAAAAATGCTCATTTTTGCGATTTAGCGCCACCTAGGATAAAAAAATCAAAATTTCCGGGGCCCGAGCGTCGATTCCCACGTGAATAAAATGGTCAGTCGTGAAAAATCGTAAAAATTGGGTCATGGACGAAGGCTGTCAAAAATTTTTTAATATTAATTTTTGGCACTTTTCTAGAGTTGGACCAGCCGATTCCAAACAGGGAAAATATTTTTTTTTCTAACCTCAAAGATTCATCAAAACCTTGTCTTTGCATCAAGTATAATGAAGTTACTACTGTTCTCCGTTATTCTTGAGGCGCAGTTTAAAAGGTCCAGATTGCCTCGACCACCCCCTTAATAATGAAAAACGTTCCTCATTATTTAAAATGGCACAAGTTTGGAGGTTTAAATGGTCTAGGAAGGAAAATATTATTTTTCAGAGAGGATTGATAATATATCACTACTATCGAGCAGGTCGTTGTTTAGAATTTCTGAGGCAAACCCTATAATATAACCATTATTATTATTGTTGGTTTATTTGCAGTCATGGTAAGACCGGCTACAAGATATTTTAATCAAATAAATGACGTAAAATACTTGCAAACCTGTTTTTAACAGTTTGAACTTTTTGTTTTTTCTGAGGTTTTTGAAAAGTTTACTAGTACAAAACAGTTTTGAAGGCAAATTTATAGGTTTTTCGGATTTCTTCTATCCATATCGTAACTCCAACATTCGTCTCAAATTTGTCCTTTCAATACTAGTAGACACAATTTTACCTATTTTTAATTAAATAGTTTTCACGTAAAAAGTTAATATGTATCTCCCCAGATCAAGATGCCCCTCAGACTCATATCCTCCCCCTTCTCAAAAGACAATGTATTTTTAGTTTTTTTGTAAAAACTGGTCTAAGTTGGTTCTCTAGTCTCATTTCTCCACCAAAACTTTTAGTTTTTATGAGAAAAGGAGACTTTGTTACCATCTGTTTTCTCACTAATGTTTTTTGTCGTTTTTTGAAAAAACCGGGTGATAATTCTCCAGTAAAATATACATGAATTTTAACTGTTATTTAACAACACAGTTAATCTGAGACTGACTCACCGCTGCTACATGGTTGAAATAAGTCTACGTTGCCATCGTAGGCCTCCAGAAAAAGTTTCTAGAGCTATAATTGCTCCCGCTTTTTTTCACACAAAAGGTCTCGAAAACATATGAAACTNCAAAAAATGCACCTTTATATTTTTAAAATTGTAATTTCGCTAATTATTGAAACTCGATTTCGCGCTCAAAAAATATCAACTTTCGATTCCTGTTCATCCAAATCTCTCACACTGATAATGGCTGTTTAGCCGAAACGTCGAATAAAAACAATCTATGATTGAAAAAATATAAATATTTTTTGTATATTCTTCCAAAAACTAAAATTATATCTTGTACACTGAACTGTATCATTTGTCGGTTTAATTTCATTTAAAAATGTTGAAAAAATTGTTTGCTTTCTGTAAGTCATAAAAAAATTGTTTTGAGCGCTCAAATTTAAAGGTTAATATAGTCAAAACTAATAGGGTTCAATTTACATTTTTTTGTTAAATAAAGTTTTATTCATGATTATTCACTTATCGAAATAATCAATTTATTTTATTTTTGAAATGATATTAATTTTAAGAGAAAAAATTGAAAATATTTTAAGGTGAGAAAATAAAAAATAAAGAAATAATTTTCGAATCTATGATTCAAAATTTTGGATTTTCAAACACATACAATAAAAATAAAATTCTTGTTGATGAAAGACCTTACATTTTTTCTCAGAGAATTTCTTCAAGCTCAAAAACTCATGAAAACTTTCCAAGTGCGAAATTTCGAGGCGACAAAGTTGCTTTATCTAAAGAATTTTCATTTTGGTTTCTGCTAACGTTTTCGTTCATTTAAACATAATCATGCATGTTAACAATTGAATTTTTTCATCATAAAACACACAAGTCAAGTTCAGCAATAATCTAGAGTTTTTTGGAAATTCGGGCTTTTTTCTAAAAAATTTTGTGCCCTGTTTCAAAATAAGCAAAAATATTTCTGGGTGTTTGTTTGGATGTTCAGATTTCGTCTAAACATACGAATATAGAACGCTTCTGATCTCAATCTGTTCTTATCTAAAGAAATTAACAGAATAGAAAAAAATATTTTAGCACCAAAAAATTAAGAATTGTGAAAAACCTAAGCTAAAATTGTGCTAAAACGTTAAACGCTAAAATAACTAAACGCGCAATAAAATTTGGCACTAATCAGTATATGTGACAAATCTAACCCGAGTGGTCGATTTTGGCCGAGAATCGATTGGTGGACGTGCTAGGTATACCGAATGTGTTTTAGCTTTTGAGGTTTTCCAAGGGAAGATTGAAACGCCCCTTAACCCCCTCACACCCTTTGACTATCTAAAGGCAAAAAAATTTCGGGAGCCAAAACAGCGCAGAAATAACATCGTCACAGACCTACAATTCAAATATGTCATAGAGTTCGCAATTTTATTTCCAAAAATATTGTTTAAAATTTTATACGATGAGCCGTTCAAAAGTTATTATTTCCTACTTTTTTTAGGATTTTCGTCAAAATTTCTTAAAGAATTAATTGTGTGAAAACGATACATAAAATCAAAATTCTGAGGAAGCAAGTTTTTAGGAAAGGTATTTCGAGGATTCTTTTTGATAAAGTTTATTTTATGCTGCAGTCTCATACAAAAAATCAGATTTTTTCAAGCAGTGATTTTAATTGAACTCAAAATAATAAAAAAATATTTTTCAAAAAATTATTTTTCGAAAAATTGAACGGCAATTTTAACCCAAATAAAGCCGACAAAGACAAATCGATCAAATATAGAACATAAAATGGTTCTGCTTTTGAGTTTTCAGCCGATTAGCATAATTTTTAAGTTTACGCATATATTTCGAGCGCGCGGCGATATGAATAATTGTTTTTGTAAGCGATCCAGATATTATATTTCAATTGAGACCAGGTTTCAATAGTTAAAGTTTCACTCCTAAATTTGTAACTTATATGTCATTGTGAAAAATGTATGGTTTTCAAGAAATACAAGGTGAGTGACCTCTTTTTCTCTCGCAGTTATCTAGTTTACAAACTTCGAAATTTAAAAATGTTACGTGTTGTTCACTTAATTTTATCCTTGTATCTCAATCGTGACAAATAAGTAAATTGATATATTTTCCAGTTTCCCGTGATAAGCGCTCAAAGTATTGCCTTTAGATTAGGCTTTTGGTGTGTTAGGCGAAGTTCTCGTTTCTGGGTGTGAGGAGGTTAAATAATTTTTAATTACAGTAAACAGCCAATTTTTTATTTCAATTGCGTCTTGACCTACATGTTTCAATTATATAAGGTTGAGTTCAGCAGAATTCAAATCATAAGTTTCTTCGGAAAAATTAATGAATGGCATTTCGGGGTAAAAAGCATGAAGATTTATTTTGGCATCAGGTAGTATAATAATGCTCCTTAAAAATTGTCACACTTGAAAATTTTCGAAAAGTTTTAGTCAAAATAAAAGTTTCTAAAATTTTGAAGACGCAGAATATTTTATCAAAACCCGTCCAATATTTTTTTCCTGAATTGCTATCGTCGAAATTGTTATTCTCATCAAAAAACGTTAATTTTTCCGTTAAATAAGTTTTTTGAAAATTCCTTTCTAATGATTAAAAATTTTGCGCACTAATTATATTTCTAAACCCTTTAATCGACGAGCAGAATTTTTTCGAATATCATTTACTCAAAGTTGCGATTTTCATAAATTTTAATAATGAATTTCAATTTTTTTCAATTTCACCACTTGATATTTTTGGGTTTGGGTATTGTTTTGTCGCGTAAATTTTCAATCGACGAAAGTTATTTTTAAACTTTCTCACATCGATTGAATACATGATATATCCATTATTATTCCCGGGTCACTTTAAAAACTTATTCCCTATTCTTTTAACAGGCAAATAAGTTTTTAAAGTGACCCGGGGATAATAATGAATAAAGGAAAAAATAAATTACCGGGGAGAAAACGGCGCAGAAATAACATCGTCACAGACGTTCAATTTCGATGTGGGTTCGAGTTTTTTACTAACATTCAAATGATAGTTTTTATCATTTTATACGATTAGCCGTTCAAAAGTTATTTTTTGTTTTGTTTTTTCAATATTTTCGCCAAAATTTTTTTAAAAAATTAATCTTTTGAAAATGAAACATAATTTCGAAATTCTCAGCAAGCTAGTTTTTTGGGAAATTTTTGGGGGATATTTTTATATAAGTTTATTCTTTTCGCAGTCTTAATACGAAGAATAATTTTTCCACAAGTGATTTTTATGACACTCAAAATAATGATTAAATATTTAACAAACAAAATTCCCGTAAAAATAGAACAGCAATTTGACTCGAATATGGCCGACAAAGACAAATTGAGGAAGTATTGAACATAAGGGGGTACTCATATTGAGTAATCAGCTGATTAGCAATATTTTGACATTTTCCTGTATATAATTCGACGCGCGGCGATATGAGTAATTGTTTTGTAAGCGATCAAGAAATTTAATCCAAATCTGAGTCCAGTTGTGAAAAGCTAAAGTTTTACTTGTAAATGTGTCTTTTTAAAGTTGTATTGGTTTTTTTCTATTCTTTTCTGGGAAGTTATAATTTGGTAATCTACATTTAATAAAAACGTTTTTTTCTTTTGTATCTAAAAAAAAAACCTAATAAAAAAATTAAAAAATAAAAAACACTTTTTAATACATTCCTAAGACAGAAATTTCATATATGAAGACAAATCGGTAATCATGCTAATTATATATTATAGAAATCCTGCATACCTGTAATAGTTCAAATTATACACATGTTGCGATATTCAACAGTTTTCCGCGGAAAAAGGCTAAATATTGTAGACGGTCTTACCATGGCTGCAACTAAATTAGTAATAATAATACAGGGTGTAAGGTTTTTCCCTTCTTCTTTTTTCCAACTGGTTACAGGTAAAAACCTTAACCCTGTTATGTCATTGTAAAAAACGTATGGTTTCCCGATGAATGCAAGGTGGGTGAGCCTAGGTGATTTTTTTTAGAAGGGCTGAAGTTTTTCTGGCATAATGGTATTTGGGAACCTCATGAAACAATAATTAGCTGTTGTAGAATTTTATTCCGCACTCTTAATAGATTTTAATTTTGAATTTGTGCGTGGGTGGAGATTATAGCAGGATTTCAATAATCCGTTTTCCCAAAAGTGCTCATGGTAAACTTGTCATGTAAACTATTTACGGCACCAGGAGTTCGAATCTGATACCAGATTTTAATCAATGACGTCATCGTGAGTCATTTTGGGGTCATTTAAGACATTATTTTTATATGCTCATATATCTTGCTTAAACTGGGCATATAAACTAATTACGGCACAGGAGATTCGAGATCTGATACCAGATCAATGGCGTCATCATGAGTCATTTTGGAGTCATTTAAGACATTATTCTTATAAAGCCCTAATCGTGCTTAAACTAGGCATGTAAACTAATTAAGGCACCAGGATTTCGAATCTGACACCATATTATCAATGACGTCATCATGAGTCATTTTGGGGTGATAAATATAAATCTTTGATCCAATATTGAACCAAATAATCTGATATCCAGTTTGAAACCCAAGTCAGCACTTTCTTGAATCGGAGAATGACGATGATTTCTTTGAACATTCTTTTTTCGAAGAGGCAGGTTCTAAGGAATGTGCGGGCAAAGTCTTCGTAAATTATGGTTTGTAAGTACTGCGCGATTTAATTTAAAATAACGGAAATGATTCGGCAAATTGAGGATTCGTTAAAATAACCTCATTTTGAAAAATTTGATTTCGAAACAAAATATTCTTTTCTTTCGACTTTCAGCGCGATTTTGAGCCTTTTTTCAGTAAATGGAAGAACTTCTAAAAACCACCTATCTTCTCTTTCGCAGTTATCGAGTTATCAGACTTCAAAATTCAGGAATGTTATGTGTTATTCACTTTTCTATTCTTGATCTCAATCAGTGAGAAATACTTAATTGGTACATTTCCTTGTTTTTTCGGTATAAGCGCTCAAAGTCGCGCTTGAATTTAAGACTTTTGGTTTGAGGAGGTTAATACCCCCAATTTAAATCATGATGCTTCACTTAAAAAAAAGTCATTAAGGTGTTCGTCTGTGAGCGTTTTCTTACAGTTTAGTTGAAAAGACAAAGAGAGTTTTCCTTCGCCGATTTTATCTTATTTGATACTTAGCATTTGATGATTACGTTTTTTATTATCTAAAATAAGCTTCAAAAAAATCGAATATTCATAATCATGTTTCCCAATTAATTTCCGCTTGAGAAAATTGACGTCCGCCAAAAAACTGCGACTTGGAAGGCTGGCTGCTAAATTTGTCAGTATAAACTATAGCTTTTTTTCGCTTCATACTTTCCGCTGAGATCATTATTATAATTATATTTATTTGCATTTTATGGTCAAAAATGGCTTTAATCCTCTAAAGGCATAGAGGGATAAAAGTGGCATTCATTTTTTTTAATACCGGAGTTCAAAATAAATTGAAATGAGCTTCAAGATTCAAATAGTTTATAGAGTTTGCGATTCATTTCAAGAAAATTTTAATAAAAATCATTTCTTGATGAATCATTGAAAATTTTAATTTATTTTTTTTTCTTGATATTTCGCAAAAATCATAAAACAACCTGGTAATTAGAGACCGGAATTAAATGGTATTTTTTGAGGAAGTCAATTTTTAGGAAATTTTCATTACTGATATATGACACTAAAGTTTTTTGTTCTAAGGTCTCTGACTAACTTTTATTATTTTTTCGCGAGTGATTCTATAAAAATCATCAAGTAATAAATAAACTTTCAAATAGCAGAAATGAAGTGCTGAACATTTTAATTACATTAATATTATCATATTTATATTCGAGTCTATTTTGCATTTCGATTTAATTGACAATAATTAAGTTTCTAACACTTTTACTTTTCCCGATAATATGAGTTCAAAGTTGAGCCATACAAGTGACTCTCATGCCTCAGAGGGGATATAATACTCAAATGAGTCAGGGGGTTGACGTTTCAATTTTTGGTAGTAACAGAATGTCCTGAAAGTTGAAATAAATGATAATTCAAATTTTAATGCTTCAATTAGATACTCTGCCTTTTCGTCTAATTTGTTACTTTTCATTTTATTTTACATTTTTTAAATTGTTGGAAATAATCGTGGCTACTGTGTTGATTTGAAGGGACACAAGTCTATAATTGCTCCGATTGATTAAGTGTCGTTGAAGAATATCGAATAATGCAAATCGGTGATTAATTACGCCTGAGTTTCCAGTCGCGTGAAACCAAGCAGTGATTTGTCGATACTGTGGGTGATTTGAAGCACTTTCCCCGACAGTATTTCTTCGGATCAACGCAAGTCTCGACACCAATTTCAAAATAAGTTTTGACATACAACAATCACACATAAATGAGTCTTAATTTAGTTTTCTGATAAAATTAAGTTTTTTGTTCTATTTTATCTTTTTTTTTATAATAATTTTATCAATCACAGTGAAAAGAATGTTCACACCCTTTTAATTTTAGCTTTTTAGAAAACGACTGATCTGATTAAGTTCGTGGAAAGCTGTGATAAACAGAAATATCAGGAAAAATACACAAAGAAAAATTTGTCGCGAATTGGTAATTGTTTCTAATTTTTTCTTTTAAATTATATTCAATCTGAATTTTTTTTAAGAAAAATTAAAAGTGGTCCAATTTGACAAATTTGTCATGTGGAATTTCAAAAAAAAATATGTGTTGTCATTTTGAGCCCTATCCCTTGAATGACTTTGTGAATGGGGTGAAGCTCCGCTAGGAGGGTCTTGAAAAGGCGGATTCAGCAAAAAGGTCGTGAAAGGGATATTAGAACTTTTTCGGACTTTCGATGAGGTCGTTTTCCAAAACCTTAATATAAACGGTGAAATGTGAAAACCCTATTCACTCATGAGAGGAACTTATCCAGTTGAGGCTTATCCGTTTAGCGTTTTTACCACATAATTGAGCTGCATAGATCAATTTTATCACCCTGTTTTCTAATAAATTCCGTGTTGAGAAAATTGCCGTCGCCAAAAATGTGAGTTATAAGTCTGATAGTCTATAGACTTCACACATAATGCTAAAAAAGATTTGAGAGTGCAATCATTAAAATACAAGCTGCGAAATATACAAGGTCAATTGAAATTGATTAAAAATTAATTTTCTGTTAAATTGGACGTAAATATTTTTTTAAATTTATCATTCTTTATAATTATGGTTAAAGAAATCAGGCAGAATAAGCTTGACTGATAAAAGTAATAATCTTTATATCCAGCGTGTCGCTATATTTCGATCACGTGACGACTATTTTCTAATTGATTTTTTTTGTCATTCGCCCAGTACAAGTTTCAGAAAAGAAATTTCATTTTTTTTATTAAGGCCGGTTTTTTCACGGTTAACATGCTAAGTCATAGTAAAAGGAAAAAATTAAAATCTGTACTGAAAGACATAATTCTCATTTTCATCGTAGATTTCGCGGACATGTAATGAAAGATGTTGAAATTCCAATTTCATATCCAGTTTTTGCTTCGACGAAAAAATCATCATAGAAAAATTTGCCGCTCCAGAAAAAACATTTCAAGATCAAACTTGAAAATTTTCTTTTTGTTATTATAAAAAACACGGTTTGATAATTATGAAAATTGAAAATTTTCTATTTTTCAGTTTTTTTTTGAATTTTCGTATTTTTTTCCAAGTACTCTACCTTTGTGGGACTTCTCTAAGTTCGCCAGTTCTTTATTATATAAGTTATATCGTTAAAGTGATGGACCATGAAGTTTTAAGATAATCGATGAATCTTTTCATTCTTTTGGGTTAAATAAGATATGTAATCTATATATTATATGATATATTCATTTGTATTCGACATAATTCATCCGTGCATATCGCTCAAGATACTGTTTTAAGGCAACTTCGAGGTTAATTGGATGTGTATAAGCAACAAAAAGACGGTCCGACTGAGTCGGATAGAAATCAAAAGCTAATGAATGGGTCTTACGGTATAAGTCATATGATATATGTAGTTTATATCATATGACTAAGATCCATAACCGGGAATTAAATTTTAATTAATCATTTGCTTGTTCGTTCAACAGCCAATACAATGGCAAATTTTATGTCTAGCCCAATATTTAATATGCATCACGTATTATTTTCACGTTTGTTGGTCACTTTTATGTTTTGTCAGAGAGCCATTCCAAGTTTACTTTTAAATGTTCAGCTTTAATGCTCATGTTCAGTTTTTGTCTGTCAGTCCTCGTTTGTTCAAATTGTCATTCAGCCTATTATAAAAGGATAATTTTCAGTTTTTATTTATGTTTGGCGGCATATTTTTTTCGGTCAAAATTTATGTTCAACAGCAAACTTTGAATGTTTAACCCTTACTTGTATGTTCAAAATTGTCACTTTGATTTATCAATCATTACATACGAAATCGTACATATATTAGTACAGATCGCCGTCGTTTTTCGACAAACGAATTAGGTTTAGAATTTTACCCAGTTTATTATTTTTGAGAAACACTGTGATCATGCAAAATAAATCTGAAATTTTCAATATGTTCATTTAAAACTTAATTTGATCAATCCCCTTTGACTGAGAGCGGTCGAAAGAACAAAACAAATTTTATTTTGAGGCTGTCCTCCTCTTCAAGTTGAGCGGAAGTTTCATACAAACGGCTGTAACAGTCTAGTATGAAAACATTTAGTCGCGAAACATCAAGGAAAAAAACTTACTGAACTTAAGAATTAATATACAACTTATTTGGATGGCCTGGGCAGCAGGCTTTAGCCTAAGGGTAGCAATTTCCGCGTTTGCTCGAGTAAGAGGTGCGGTTTTGGCCTTCTACACAATTGACTTGAATTTGATCAAACCTCGTGACGCTCCTTGCGGCAAAAGCATTTTGTTGCGCAGCATGATTGAATGTTGGTTCTTATTTTCTGTCAGTCAGTTGTATGTTCGCAATAGTCAGTGAGCTTCATATTCAAATATAATTTCCAGTTTTTTTGATGTTGTGCAGCATGATTGAATGTGGTTTTATTTTCTGTCAGTCAGTTGTATGTTCCGCAATAGTAGTGAGCTCATATGTCAGAATATAATTTTCAGTTTTTTTTGATGTTGCGCAGACATATTGAATGTGGTTCTATTTTCTGTCTAGTCAGTTGTAATGTTTGCGCATAGTCAGTGAGCTTCATATTCAAATATAATTTCAGTTTTTTTGATGTTGTTGCAGCAAAATTTTTATAGTTAAAACTTTATGTTCAGGCAGCAATAATTGTTATGAGCATAAGTTTCATTTTCATGTTGATAATACACTTATCAGTTCAAGATATCAGTCAGCCTTCTACAGAAAAACATTTTTGCTGAATTATTTTGACATATGTTCCTTAATGGTTAACTTCAGCTTTACTGTTAAACAACTTAAAAGTGGCTCAACATCTAGGCTGCTTCGTTAGCGTATGATTTTTTTCTCAATTGTAATGTTCAGAGCATAACTTTTATTTTGAAAACTGTCATTATATGTTTATCAAATACTTTGTGTTCAAAATTGTTAGTGAGCCTTTTATTAATAAAGATTTCGAACATATTTTTCTCATATTCAGCAAATCCATTTAATGTTTAAGGTTTTAGCCACGTGTCATTTTTATGCTTTATATGAGCGGTTAATGTTTCACAGGGTCGAAAAACCTTCACATCTTGCCACAATTCTGTAACGCAGCATGATGTTTGATATAATTTTATGTTTAAGGTGCATTTCTTTTATGTTAAGGTGCATTTCTTTTATGTTAAAACTTATGTTTGAAATTGTCACGTTTATGTTGACATACACTTTTATATTATTATTTTCAGAGAGTTTATGAAATAAATTATTTCAAATATTTTTTTTATGGTTCATAAGAATCATTTTATGTTTAACATGTTTCTGAAAATTTCACTTTATTTCAAGCTTAAATTGTTGACATGGTCAAAGTGCCTTGGGCCCTAGGAGGTATTTAGTCCCAGGCAGCATGATTTTGATGTAGATTTTTTCTTGTTAAAATTTCCTCGTTTATGTAAGTCAAATAATTCGCATGTGAAACATCGTAAGTTAGCAATAGTTAGCATCATTCTCAGCATATCATCATTATTTGTCATTTGACGCGTGACTTTTTTTAGTGTCATTTTTGGCAGAATATACTGGGTGAATTCCCGGCGTAATGTTACAAAGAGTTCAAACGGCATGAATGTCCTTATAATATTATTGATGGTCCCTGTTTGAATTGCCAACCTTCATTATAAATTTTAAAAAATACATAATCACACGAACGTCTATCAGCCAAAAGAGATTACACATATCAACGCTCGATCTTATTGCAAAGTCCTCAAGGTAGTTTCAGATAATTTTTTAGTTCAGTTGAGTAGGTAATGTTTAATTGTATATGATAAATCAATTTCGACGCCTGGAGTCAAAAATAAATCGAAAGTGGTGGCATGGAGAGGTGTAGTACGTGATCAATGAAGAACTTTTTAAATACTGTAACTATAATTGTAATCACAACATCGGTGTCGTGGCTCAAGTTGTATTGTGCTGTGCTCTGAATCAGTGTGAAGCCCAAGTTCGAGCTTATCTAATAGCGCCTTATTTTTTTCTAAATTAATAAACTTACTACACTTTCCGGGCTAAATTAACTTTGAACTGCAAATCAATAGTTAATTGGCCTCAATCAACAAATGATTGTACTATGATAAAAGCAGTACAAATACAGTCTAAATTTACAGACCATAATTATTAATAATAAATACTAATATAGTTCATTTTGGCATTGGTTGTAAGAACTTGATGCAATAAGTTAGGTACTAGACGTTTGACTATTAAGATAGAGGTCGTGAGTTTCGCGTCAAGCAATTGACTCTTATTTTTATTCAAAATTATTAATGTATCATACTGAAGCTTTACACGTTGAGAACTAGAAATAAAAGTCGGAAAAAATATAAATAATAATGAAAAAAATTTGGCCGGAAACTTTTTTGATCATAAATACTTATTTTGCCTTTGCCGCCGCTCCCGCGGACGGTCGGGTAGATAACCGCGACAGAATGTTCTTTCTGTGATTATCGACAGAGATGTACCCTTGGTACATTTCGCGACATAATGTTGTTTTGTTTAGGCGCAGCTTTATTTTTTCTTATTAAGTTTTTTTGTTTCAAATTTTAATTTTAAAAAATCGCAAGGAAGCCTTTCATAAAACAGCATAATTGTTGAGCAAAATAATTTTCATGTTCAACTTTTGATGTTCACAATTCCACTTTTCATTTTTAAAACAATTTTTAAAAGTTTCGGCGAAATAGGTAATTTTGGCAATATCCTTTATCACACTTTGCTTAAAATGCGTAGCCAAATAGGAGAATCAATAGAAGAATTACATAGAAAAATCGACGTGGCCACGCATTCTAAGCAAAGTGTGATATAGGTATATATGGCCATATCATATTGGGCCCAATAAGGTTTTCGTATCGAAACTTTAAATCACTTGAGCGTTCAAAATGACAAGTGAAATAGCATCAATGTGTGAAATTAAGAACTCCACCGAACCTAATTTATAAAAAAGAAGATTGAGAAATTCAGTATTAAACTATGACGTCATTCATTACCCAGTCAAAGTTAGGTGAAATGAAAAACAAAGAACGCCTACGCAAGTTTGGGGACATTGGTTGTTTCGTCGATATGAAGTACAGAAAAACCTTAGCTGAAAAACAGGAATCTGCCTAGGTTTTTTTCGGCAATATTTTTGCAAATTTGGTGATATGGGGCCCCCTGTGCAAACACGTTTTATGATCGACTGAAGAATTTATATTTTAACTATTTTATTTTTATTTTGCAGCTGAATTTGTATAATTTTACAATTGGGTTCCAAATTGCCACTCTTGTTCAAAATTGTCTCATTCTGGTATCAAAGCACCATTTTCTTAAAAAAAAAATTATATTTTCAAATTGCCACTTTCAATGTTCAGCATACATTGCGCACGATCAAAAATTGTCACTCAACACCTTATTTAGCAAAACGTTTCCTCAAAAAGAGCTCTATTTTTATGTCTAATCATTTGTTTTCAAGGTTGAAGCCTTTGATATTTTCAAATTCCAACTTGGATTATCAAATTGGCAGAATTTCTTGGTGCAAAAACTGCAATTTTTTAAACTAAATAGTTATTATGTACAGCTTGTCTTTTCGGAAATTTCTTAGAGTGTAGATAACTTAATTTTGTTCAGCATAATAATCAAATGTACAACTTATATCCTTATCTCAACCTAAGTCAATCTTAAAAATTGCTTGCTATCTCTATAAGCGCTTGTTTCGAATCCCACTGATGTTGTCTCAGTGATTGTCTTAGTGATTATTTGCGTGATTACCGATGCAACTTTGGCGGTCCCAATATCAAAGAACCTTTGTTATGATCATACTCAAGACCAATCACTACAGACAAAATAAGTAACATTCGACACGCTTTAAAAGATAGCAATCATTTTTAAGATTAACCCAGGTTGAAAAATGATATGTCGAAAATTGCTGCATTTCATGTCGTCATGTGTTTTACTCATTGAGTAGGTTTCACGTGGGATGAATATAAGTTTGGGATAAAAATGTTTACCAACACTTATCAAGAATTTTAAAACTCAGCAAAATCTCAAAAAATAAAAATTGTTAGGTAGCTGTTTGTACTGATAGCGATGATATAAATGTTTAACGCGCTTAAATCACAGAAATAAAGTTCCGTCAAGGCACCAGAGCCGATATATCGGCTTTACTTTTCGACATTGATTACAGAAAGCTCAAGGTAGTTGAAGCCAGGGATCGAATTTTTACTTCTGCAATAGGAAGTTGAACAATATATTTTTCATCAATCATTCAAAATTCTAGAATTTCGATTTTTTTAGTTCTAGAAATAATAGTTGGAACACAGGTGTCAAGCATTCACGTGCATATGCGTGCTCATGTAGTCTTCTACAAATTTTTTTTTATGGGTACAACGCAACAAAGTATCTTGCCTACGTCACACTTCAAATCTGATTAGATTATATATCTATCAATCAATAGTCTATTTTTGTGACAAAGTAAAAAAACAATGATGAAAAAATCCCGAATTTTTCATGAAAATTGCCTATTTTCGATATAAAAGGCAGATAAACTACACTTTTTATAATTATTTTTAAAATGATAAAAGTAATCAAGGGGCAGTCGTCGACCTTTTTGATTGATTACATTATTTTTATAATATATTAATTTTTATTCATGGAATAACCTAAATTCGCAAATTTTGAAATTTTTCGACTTCCAAAAAATACATGCTGTCCCAAGGATACGATTTAACGGTTAACCTTAAGATTGTTTTGGATGCACCAAACACTCCCTAAAAAATTGCTTATCTCACGTTTGAATTTGATGTCTTGTTTCGAAAATAATTTTTCCGGAAGTAAAACTTCGGAGCGAAAAATCTCAAAAAATTAACTCTTCGTAATATTTGAACAAATATTTAAAAAAAATGAGTATTTTTTTCGGGGATCACCCGCGAAGAAATCTTTATTATGTGATGTTGGAAGAAACAATTCTGTGCTTTATTTTGCTCATTTTTAGAAGGTTTTAGGTTGGCTGAGGCCGATTATATCGCGCCTTGTGGATTCCAAGGGTTAATTGGCCCAGTATGAATTCGATGGTTCAAGCGCTTAAAATTATGATGGTGCTCGAGTGAATATTTGTCCGCAAAGTGGGGCCTGTTTTCATCATTTCTTGGCATGTGCAGCAATTTAATTTGTTCATTTTCATGATAATTTTTTGTGATTCGCAACTTGATTTTTGGTTAACTTATGTTTCAATTATCAGTCTTTTTGGAGCAAATAAAGAATAAGGGCGGCATAGATAATTATTTATGTACAAACGTGTTTATGTTGAAAACTTTTTCGTTTATGTTTCATACACTTGCATTTTTCAAATTGTTAATCAGTCTTCTTTCTCAGCATACTTTATTTTGTTTATCAGCTTCTGTGGCACTTTGACAATATCAGCACTTTACAGCGATATGTGAAAAACTTCAGACTCTGTCGAGCAGAATAAATATTTGAAAATAGTAATTTAAAAAGGTTTTTTCAATTTGATAAGGAGATTAACAATAGGATTAAATTCAACATTAGTACAGAACTTAATTTGAAGCATATGACTTATTAACGAAGCAAGTGGAATTTGGTGATGAAAACGCCTTTATGCGCCGACAGAAAAAATGATGAAATTAAGTAGGTGTTATGGTGATATTGGGCCGCCGAATATGGATCACCCGCCGCTGCAGAATAACAAATCCTAAATATTTCAGAAAATGCGAAAATTGAGCATTTGATTGGTTAATCCTTTCTTCATCTGAACCAATTGAGATGCGCCCTATTCGCGCAATCAAGGTTTTGATTGGGTGCTAATATCTTGCGGTGTTTGTAATTATTCATATATTTAGGGTTTGTACTCTGAGGGTCGAGTAATCCATATAATGTCGTCTTCTTATTGATTTTTAACCATTTTACGTCAAATTTTCATTTTTAATTCGTCCAAAATTTTCATAATTGTCGATTCAAAGGCAGAGTTTTTTTCAACCAAGCGATTTGAAATAAAGGGATTTCAGAAGGCAAAAAGGGTAGCTTTGACCGGTAAATAAAAACTTTGACGGGTCCATTGTGGTTGACGCGGGTGATCGTTTGCTCTAATCGAAAAATTTTTAAACAAAAAATACCTCAACTCTTGGTTTGCAAAAAACAATAGAGTTCTTTATTCGACGCTATTTAAAGTGCGAAACTGAAGGCCTAAAAATTTTTCGCTTCAAATTAATATTTTATTTAATTTATTTCTAAAACGAAAAATACTACGTCTGAAACGATAATAAAATTCTTCCCTAGCAAGATGGCTTGGAAAACATTGATACCCAATCTTTTGACTTTTGAAATTGCCTTATTTGCAACGGCGTCAACATATGATAAGTCAGCACCATTTCGCATTAATTTTTATGTTCATGTCGTATGTTTTTTTTCAATTCAACTTTTTTTGCTCACATAACCATGTTTACAACTTTCATATTCCTCGTATAAAAGAAGCATTTTTTTGCAGGTATGATAATAAAAATGTACGACCGTTTGTAAAATTGTTTTTTATGTGATGCAAGCCTGGCATGTTTGAAATTGACAGTAAGCACCATTAGAAGGTAGCAGCGATGTGGCAGACTGGCGTCAATTTAACTAGCGAAAATAATTAGTTTGGTTTATTTTTTTTGTGCTTGTTATCGTTAGCTGGAGCAGAATAAATGTATATCAGCTCACTTAAAATTATTTTTTATCTATTTAAGGAAAGATTTGAGTTCGAACTTTTATTTTGAATTCGTAAAATTTTTTAAAAAAATCAAAATATTATTAAAATTTCACGCATTTTTTCACCCCAAAATTTTCTGCGTTTTTTCTAAAATGCTTTGAATAAAAAAGAAAAAAATCACTTTTAACTTTTTGTCATGGCGTGGTTTACATATTTCTGAAATGCTGTTTAAAAAATCATAACATGTTCATTTGTCCATTTTTTTTTTGCTTTTTTTTTTTTAGAAATATTGATGCAAAATTTTAGCAAATCAAGTCCAAACTTGTTTAATTAAGCTTTTTTTAAAATTTTTCTTGAAGAATCATGTCGAATCTAGTTTGTTTTATTGTCTGGTATCTATTTGATTTTCGTAATTTCAACCGTTGCCACGCGGTTGAAGGGTCAATCGTAATATCGTTTCTGAACTACTGAATGAAATTTTACACGACACTTGCTAGTGAACACCGGTTTGTGCCATTTGCACGCAATTTATGAAAAATTTAAATTTTTTCGAATTAATTTTTATAAAATTGCGGGTGTAATAGCTACTTTACTTTTAAAATCAGGGCATTTTTTCATATTTAACTCAATTGATAGTCATTTTTTTCCTTAAAAGTTTGTTTTTCTCTTATTTTTCATGGAAAAAATTTCATATTCAAGAAATGTTTTTCATGTGGGATAATATCTCCCACTAATTAGGTGCAGTACAGCCGATTAATGTCTGAAGTTTATAAATATGGCCTTTAAAAAAAATCTCACATGGTCAAGTTGGAACTAGAGGTTGTAATGAAAAGGTTTTTTGATATTTTTACGATATTAAGTAATGTTGAGAATTAGAATCATTAATTTTGCAAGAATGAACACTCTTATTGAAGACGAAAAAATCAAATAAAAATTTTCACATTTTTTTTTTTATTTTCAAAAATCACTCCATCTGCTAAGCAGTCGCTGCTTACAGCATAATGTTAACCAGTTAGATTTTATGTTTAGTCATTTTCCTCAATTGCCTTTTATGGTTAAACTTGTAATATTTTTGTATCCAAGCAGTATTTTTGTCTTCTCATGATGTTATTATGTACAGTTGTACGTTGAAAATATAAAAGTTTCAGCTTCAGCTTCAGCTTCTTAATTCATTTTCGACTCCCTGCTTGCAGGATAAAAAGAATATGTTCAAAAAACAAATTAACATATTTGAAAAATATCAGTTAATTCTGTACAGTAAAAGTTTTACTGTATAATAACTAATTATTTTTTGTGTTGAAAATTGGTCGCGTGAATGCATATACTATCATAGATTTGCATGTTCTAAATTGT
>SCLH01000028.1:64730-148035 GCA_004367855.1 Oikopleura vanhoeffeni
TTTTTTTAGAAGGGCTTCAAGTTTTCTGGCATAATGGTATTTGGGAACCTCATGAAACCAATAATTAGCTGTTGTAGAATTTTATTCCGCGACTCTTAATAGATTTTAATTTTGAAATTTGTGCGTGGGTGGAGGATTATAGCAGGATTTCAATAATCCGTTTTCCCAAAAGTGCTCATGTAAACTTGTCATGTAAACTATTTACGGCACCAGGAGTTCGAATCTGATACCAGATTTTATCAATGACGTCATCGTGAGTCATTTTGGGGTCATTTAAGGACATTATTTTTATATAGCTCATATATCTTGCTTAAACTGGGCATATAAACTAATTACGGCACCAGGAGTTCGAATCTGATACCAGATCAATGGCGTCATCATGAGTCATTTTGGAGTCATTTAAGACCATTATTCTTATAAAGCCCTAATCGTGCTTAAACTAGGCATGTAAACTAATTAAGGCACCAGGATTTCGAATCTGACACCATATTTTATCAATGACGTCATCATGAGTCATTTTGGGGTGATAAAGTATAAATCTTTGATCCAATATTGAACCAAATAATCTGATATCCAGTTTGAAACCCAAGTCAGCACTTTCTTGAATCGGAGAATGACGATGATTTCTTTGAACATTCTTTTTTCGAAGAGGCAGGTTCTAAGGAATGTCGGGCAAAAGTCTTCGTAAATTATGGTTTGTAAAGTACTGCGCGATTTAATTTAAAATAACGGAAATGATTCGGCAAATTGAGGATTCGTTAAAATAACCTCATTTTGAAAAATTTGATTTCGAAACAAATATTCTTTTCTTTCGACTTTCAGCGCGATTTTGAGCCTTTTTTCAGTAAATGGAAGAACTTCTAAAACCACCCTATCTCTCTTTCGGCAGTTTATCGAGTTATCAGACTTCAAAATTCAGGAATGTTATGTGTTATTCACTTTATTCTATTCTTGATCTCAATCAGTGAGAAATATCTTAATTGGTACATTTCCTTGTTTTTTCGGTATAAGCGCTCAAAGTCGCGCTTGAATTAAGACTTTTTGGTTT
The DNA here is from genome assembly GCA_004367855.1 of Oikopleura vanhoeffeni. Lineage (NCBI taxonomy): Eukaryota > Metazoa > Chordata > Appendicularia > Copelata > Oikopleuridae > Oikopleura > Oikopleura vanhoeffeni. Next base: position 65,779 of record SCLH01000028.1, read on the forward strand.
GAGGAGGTTAATACCCCAATTTAAATTCATGATGCTTCACTTAAAAACAAAGTCAATTAAGGTGTTCGTCTGTGAGCGTTTCTTACAGTTTAGTTGAAAAGACAAAAGAGTTTTCTTCGCCGATTTTTATCTTATTTGATACTTAGCATTTGATGATTACGTTTTTTATTATCTAAAATAAGCTTCAAAAATCGAATATTCATAATCATGTTTCCAAATTAATTTCCGCTTGAGAAAATTGACGTCGCCAAAAAACTGCGACTTGGAAGGCTGGCTGCTAAATTTGTCAGTAATAAACTGATCACAGCTTTTTTCGCTTCATACTTTCCGCTGAGATCATTATTATAATTATATTTATTTGCATTTTATGGTCAAAAATGGCTTTAATCCTCTAAGGCATAGAGGGATAAAAGTGGCATTCATTTTTTTAAATACCGGAGTTTCAAAATTAATTGAAAATGAGCTTCAAGATTCAAATAGTTTATAGAGTTTGCGATTCATTTCAAAAAAATTTTAATAAAAAATTCATTTCTTGATAAATCATTGAAAAATATTTAATTTAACTTTTTTTCTTGATATTTCGCAAAAATCATAAAACACCTGGTAATTAGAGACCGGAAATTAAATGGTATTTTTGAGGAAGTCAATTTTTAGGAAATTTCATTACTGATATATGACACTAAAGTTTTTTGTTCTAAGGTCTCTGACTAACTTTTTATTTTTTCGCGAGTGAATTCTATAAAAATCATCAATAATAAATAAACTTTCAAATAGCAGAAATGAAGTGCTGAACATTTTAATAACATTAATATTATCATATTTATATTCGAGTCTATTTTGCATTTCGATTAATTGACAATAATTAAGTTTCTAACACTTTTACTTTTCCCATAATATGAGTTCAAAGTTGAGCCATACAAGTGACTCTCATGCCTCAGAGGGATATAAATACTCAAATGAGTAAGGGGGTTGACGTTTCAATTTTTGGTAGTAACAGAATGTCCTGAAAAGTTGAAATAAATGATAATTCAAATTTTAATGCTTCAATTAGATACTCTGCCTTTTCGTCTTATTTGTTACTTTTCAATTTTATTTTACATTTTTTAAATTGTTGGAAATAATCGTGGCTACTGTGTTGATTTGAAGGGACACAAAGTCTATAATTGCTCCGATTGATTAAGTGTCGTTGAAGAATATCGAATAATGCAAATCGGTGATTAATTACGCCTGAGTTTCCAGTCGCGTGGAAACAAGCAGTGATTTGTCGATACTGTGGGTGATTTGAAGCACTTTCCCCGACAGTATTTCTTCGGATCAACGCAAGTCTCGACACCAATTTCAAAATAAGTTATTGACATACAAAAATCACACATAAATGAGTCTTAATTTAGTTTTCTGATAAAATTAAGTTTTTTGTTCTATTTTATCTTTTTTTTATAATAATTTTATCAATCACAGTGAAAAGAATGTTCACACCCTTTTAATTTTAGCTTTTAGAAACGACTGATCTGATTAAGTTCGTGGAAAGCTGTGATAAACAGAAATATCAGGAAAAATACAAAGAAAATTGTCCGAATTGGTAATTGTTTCTAATTTTTTCTTTTAAATTATATTCAATCTGAATTTTTTTTAAGAAAAATTAAAAAGTGGTCCAATTTGACAAATTTGTCATGTGGAATTTCAAAAAAAAATATGTGTTGTCATTTTGAGCCATATCCCTTGAATGAACTTTTGTGAATGTGCGGGCTGAAAAGCGGATTCACAAAAGGTCGTGAAAGGGATATAGAACTTTTTCGGACTTTCGAATGAGTCGTTTCCAAAACTCTTAATATAAACGGTGAAATGTGAAAACCCTATTCACTCATGAGAGGAACTTATCCAGTTGAGGCTTATCCGTTTAGCGTTTTTACCACATAAATTGAGCTGCATAGATCAATTTTTATCACCCTGTTTTCTAATAAACTTCCGGTTGAGAAAATTGCCGTCGCCAAAAAATGTGAGTTATAAGTCTGATAGCTATAGACTTCACACATAATGCTAAAAAAGATTTGAGAGTGCAATCATTAAAATACAAGGCTGCGAAATATACAAGGTCAATTGAAATTGATTAAAACTAAATTTTCTGTTAAATTGGACGTTTAATATTTTTTTAAATTTATCATTCTTTATAATTATGGTTAAAGAAATCAGGCAGAATAAGCTTGACTGTTAAAAGTAAATAATGTTTATATCCAGCGTGTCGCTATATTTCGATCACGTGACGACTATTTTCTAATTGATTTTTTTTGTCATTCGCCCAGTACAAGTTTCAGAAAAAAGAATCCATTATTTCTTAAGGCCGATTTTCACGGTTAACATGCTAGTCATAGTAAAAGGAAAAATTAAAATCTGTACTGAAAGACATAATTCTCATTTTCATCGTAGATTTCGCGGAATGTAATGAAAGATGTTGAAATTCCAATTTCATATCCAGTTTTTGCTTCGACGATAAAAATCATCATAGAAAAATTTGCCGCTCCGAAAAAACATTTCAAGATCAAACTTGAAAATTTTCTTTTGTTAATTATAAAAAACACGGTTTGATAATTATGAAATTGAAAATTTTCTATTTTTTCAGTTCTTTTTTTTTGAATTTTCGTATTTTTTTTCAATACTCTACCTTTGTGGGACTTCTTCTAAGTTCGCCAGTTCTTTATTATATAAGTTATATCGTTAAAGTGATGGACCATGAAGTTTTAATAATCGATGAATCTTTTCATTCTTTTGGGTTAAATAAGATATGTAATCTATATATTATATGATATATAATTTGTATTCGACATAATTCATCCGTGCATATCGCTCAAGATACTGTTTAAGGCAACTTCGAGGTTAATTGGATGTGTATAAGCAACAAAAAGACGGTCCGACTGAGTCGGATAGAAATCAAAAGCTAATGAATGGGTCTTACGGTATAAGTCATATGATATATGTAGTTTATATCATATGACTAAGATCATAACCGGGAATTAAATTTTAAATTAATCATTTGCTTGTTCGTTCAACAGCCAAACTACAATGGCCAAATTTTATGTCTAGCAACATATTTAATATGCATCACGTATATTTTCACGTTTGGTTGTCACTTTTATGTTTTGTCAGAGAGCCATTCCAAGTTTACTTTTAAATGTTCAGCTTTAATGCTCATGTTCAGTTTTTGTCTGTCAGTCACTCGTTTGTTCAAATTGTCATTCAGCCTATTATAAAAGGATAATTTTCAGTTTTATTTATGTTTGGCGGCATATTTTTTTCGGTCAAATTTATGTTCAACAGCAAACTTTGAATGTTTAACCTTACTTGTATGTTCAAAATTGTCACTTTGATTTATCAATCATTACATACGAATCGTACAATATTGTACAGATCCGTCGTTTTTCGACAAACGAATTAGCTTTAGAATTTTAACCAGTTTATTATTTTTGAGAAACACTGTGATCATGCAAAATAAATCTTGAAATTTTCAAATATGTCATTTAAAACTTGATTTGATCAATCCCCTTTGACTAAGAGCGGTCGAAAGACAAAACAAATTTTATTTTGAGCTCTCCTCCTCTTCAAGTTGAGCGAAGTTTCATACAAACGGCTGTAACAGGCTAGTATGAAAACATTTAGTTGCGAAAACATCAGGGAAAATAGCTTACTGAACTTGAGAAATTAATATACAATTTATTTGGATGGCCCTGGGGCAGCAGGCTTTAGCCTAAGGGTAGCAATTTTGCGTTTGGCTCGAGTAAGAGGTGCGGTTTTGGCCTTCTCACAACTGACTTGAATTCGATCAAACTCGTGACGCTCCTTGCGGCAAAAGCATTTTGTTGCGCAGCATGATTGAATGTGGTTATTATTGTCTGTCAGTCACTTGTATGTTCGCAATTGTCAGTGAGCTTCATATTCAAATATAATTTTCAGTTTTTTTGATGTTGTGCAGCAAAATTTTTATAGTTAAAACTTTATGTTCAGCAGCATAATTGTTATGATCATAAGTTTCATTTTCATGTTGATAATACACTTATCAGTTCAAGAATATCAGTCAGCCTTCTACAGAAAAACATTTTTGCTGAACTATTTTGACATATGTTCACTTAAATGGTTAACTTCAGCTTTACTGTTAAACAACTTAAAAGTGGCTCAACATCTAGGCTGCATTTCGTTATGCAGTATGATTTTTTTCTCAAATTGTATGTTCAGCAGCATAACTTTTATTTTGAAAACTGTCAATTATATGTTTATAAAATACTTTTGTGTTCAAAATTGTTAGTGAGCCTTTTATTAATAAAGATTTCGAACATATTTTTCTCATATTCAGCAAAATCATTTAATGTTTAAGGTTTTAGCCACGTGTCATTTTTATGCTTTATATGAGCGTTAATGTTTCACAGGGTCGAAAAACCTTCACATCTTGGCCACATTCTGTAACGCAGCATGATGTTTGATATAATTTTATGTTAAGGTGCATTTCTTTTATGTTAAACACTTATGTTTGAAATTGTCACGTTTATGTTTACAATACACTTTCATATTATTATTTTCAGAGAGTTGATATATGATGAAATAATTATTTCAAATATATGTTTTTATGTTCATAAGAATCATTTTATGTTTAACATGTTTTGAAAATTTCACCTTTATTTTAAGCTTCAATTGTTGACATGGTCAAAATGCCTTGGGTCCAGGAGGTATTTAGTCACGCAGCATGATTTTGATGTAGATTTTTTTTGTTAAAATTCCCTCGTTTATGTAAGTCAAATAATCGCATGTGAAACATCGTTAGTTAGCAATAGTTAGCATCATTCTCAGCATTATCATATTTTTCGTCATTTGACGCGTGATCATCTCTTTTTTTAGTGTCATTTAGGCAGAATATACTGGAGTGATTCCCCGGCGTAATGTCACAAAGATGTTCAAACGGCATGAATGTCCTTATAATATTATTGATGTCCCTGTTTAAATTGCCAACCTCATTATAAATTTTTAAAAATACATAATCACACGAAGTCTACAGCCAAAAATAGAAATTACACAATATCAACGCTCGATCTTTATTGCAAAGTCCTCAAGGTAGTTTCAGATAATTTTTTAGTTCAGTTGAGTAGGTAATGTTTAATTGTATATGATAAATCAATTTCGACGCCTCGGAGTCAAAAATAAATCGAAAAAGTGGTGCATGGAGAGGTGTAGTACGTGATCAATGAAGAACTTTTTAAATACTGTAACTATATTGTAATCACAACATCGGTGTCGTGGCTCAAGTTGTATTGTGCTGTGCTCTGAATCATGGAGCCCAAGTTCGAGCTTATCTATAGCCCTTATTTTTTTCTAAATTAATAAACTTACTACACCTTTCCGGGCTAATTAACTTTGAACTGCAAATCAATAGTTAATTGAGCCTAATCAACAAATGATTGTACTATGAATAAAACAGTACAAAATACAGTCTCAATTACAGACCAATAATTTATTAATAATAAATACTAATATAGTTCACGTTGGCATTGGTTGTAAGAACTTGATGCAATAAGTTAGGTACTAAGACGTTTGACTATTAAGATAGAGGTCGTGAGTTCGCGTCCAAGCATTGACTCTTATTTTTATTCAAAATTATTAATGTATTCATACTGAAGCTTTACCACGTTGAGAACTAGAAATAAAGTCGGAAAAAATATAAAATAATAATGAAAAAAATTGGCCGGAAACTTTTTTGATCATAAATACTTATTTTGCCTTTTGCCGCCGCTCGCCGCGGACGGTCGGGTAGATAACCCGACAGAATGTTCTTTTGTGATTATCGACAGAGATGTACCCTTGGTACATTTCGCGACATAATGTTGTTTTGTTAGCGCAGCTTTATTTTTCTTATTAAGTTTTTGTTTCAAATTTTAATTTAAAAATCGCAAGGAAGCCTTTCATAAAACCAATAATGTTGAGCAAAATAATTTTCATGTTCAACTTTTATGTTCACAATTTCCACTTTCATTTTAAAACAATTTTTAAAAGTTTCGGCGAAATAGGTAATTTTGACAATATCCCTTTATCACACTTTGCTTAAAATGCGTAGCCAAATAGGAGAATCAATAAAAAAATCGACGTGGTAACGCATTCTAAGCAAAGTGTGATATAGGTATATGGCCAATATCATATTGGGCCTACAATAAAGTTTTCGTACGAAACTTTGAATCACTTGAGCGTTCAAAATGACAAATCAAGTGAAATAGCATAATGTGTGAAATTAAGAACTCCACCGAACCTAATTTGATAAAAAAGAAGATTGAGGAAATTCAGTCTTAAACTATGACGTCATTCATAACGCACTCAAAGTTAGGTGAAATGAAAAACAAGAACGCCAACGCAAGTTTGGGGACATTGGTTGTTTCGTCGATATGAGTACAGAAAAACTTTAGCTGAAAAACAGGAATCTGCGAAGGTTTTTTCGGCGATATTTGCAAATTTGGTGATATGGGGCCCCCTGTGCAAACCGTTTTATGATCGACTGAAGAATTTATATTTTAACTATCTTATTTTTATTTAGCAGCTGAATTTGTAAAGTTTACAATTGGGTTCCAAATTGCCACTCTTGTTTAAAATTGTCTCATTCTGGTATCAAAGCACCATTTTCTTCAAAAAAAAATTATATTTTCAAAATTGCCACTTTCATGTTCAGCATACACTTGCACGATCAAAACTGTCACTCAACACCTTATTTAGCAAAACGTTTCCTCAAAAAGAGCTCTATTTTTATGTCTAATCATTTTGTTTCAAGTTGAAGCTTTGATATTTCAAATTCCAACTTGGATTATCAAATTTGGCAGAATTCTTGTGCAAAAACTGCAATTTTTTAAACTAAATAGTTATTATGTACAGCTTGTCTTTTCGGAATTATTTCTTAGGTGTAGATAACTTATTTTGTTCAGCATAATAATCAAAATGTACAACTTATATCCTTATCTCAACCTAAGTCAATCTTAAAAATGCTTGCTATCTCTATAGCGCTTGTTCGAATCCCACTGATGTTGTCTCAGTGATTGTCTTAGTGATTATTTGCGTGATTACCGATCAACTTTGGCGGTCCCAATATCAAGAACCTTTGGTTATGATCATACTCAAGACAATCACTAAGACAAAATAAGTAACATTCGGACACGCTTTAAAGATAGCAATCATTTTTAAGATTAACCCAGGTTGAAAAAATGATATGTCGAAAATTGCTCATTTCATGGTCGTCATGTGTTTTACTCATTGAATAGGTTTCACGTGGGATGAATATAAAGTTTGGATAAAAATGTTTACCACACTTATCCAAATTTTAAAACTCAGCAAATCTCAAAAAATAAAAATTGTTAGGTAGCTGTTTGTACTGATAGCGATGATATAATGTTTAACCCCTTAAATCACAGAAAATAAAGTTCCGCCAAGGCACCAGAGCCGATATATCGGCTTTACTTTCGACATTGATTACAGAAAGCTCAAGGTAGTTGAAGCCAGGGATCGAATTTTTACTTCTGCAATAGGAAGTTGAACAAATATATTTTTTCATCAATCAATTCAAATTCTAGAATTTCGATTTTTAGTTCTAGAAAATATAGTTGGAAACCAAGGTGTAGCATATCACGTGATACGTGCTCATTGTAGTCTTCACAAATTTTTTTATGGGTATCAACGCACAAGTATCTGCCTAACGTCACACTTCAATCTGATTAGATTTATATATCATCAATCAATAGTTATTTTGTAAAAAGTAAAAAAAAATGATGAAAAAATCCCGAATTTTTATGAAAAATTGCTATTTTTCGAATAAAAGCAGATAACTACACTTTTTATAATTATTTTTAAATTGATAAAGTAATCAAGTGGCAGTGTCGACCCTTTTTGATTGATTACATTAATTTTTATAATATATAATTTTTTTCATGGAATACCTAAATCGCAAATTTTGAAATTTCACTTCCAAAAAAATAATCTGTCCCAAGATACGAATTAACGTTAATCTTAAGTGTTTTGGATGCACCAAACACTTCCCTAAAAACTTGCTTATCTCACGTTTGAATTTGATGTCTTGTTTCGAAATAATTTTTCCGGAAGTAAAACTTCGGCGAAAAATCTCAAAAAATTAACTCTTCGTAATATTTGAACCAAATATTTAAAAAAAATTGAGTATTTTTTTCGGAATCACCGCAAAAATCTTTATTATGTATTTGGAAGAAACAATTCTGTGACATTTATTTTGCTCATTTTAGAAGGTTTTAGGTTGGCTTGAGCCGATATATCGGCCTTGTGATTCCAAGGGTTAATTGGCCCAAAGTATGAATTTCGGTGGTTCAAGCGCTAAAATTATGATGGTCCCGAGTGAATATTTGTCCCAAGTGGGGCCTGTTTTTTATCATTTTCTTGCATGTGCACAATTTATCGTTCATTTTCATGATGATTTTTTGTGATTAGCAACTTGATTTTTTGGTTAACATATGTTTTCAAAATTATCAGTATTTTTGTATCAAATAAAGAATAAGGGCGGCATAATAATTATTATGTACAACGTTTATGTTGAAAATTTTTCCTTTTATGTTTCATACACTTGCATTTTCAAAATTGTTAATCAGCTTCTTTCTCAGCATACTTTATTTTGTTTATCAGCTTCTTGGGCACTTTTGACAATATCAGCACTTACAGCGATATGTGAACAAACTTTCAGACTCTGTCGGACAGAAATAAATATTTGAAAATAGTAATTTGAAAGGTTTTTTCAATTTGATAAGGAGATTAACAATAGGATTAAATTCAAAATTAGTACAAAAACGTGAAGTTTAACGTACTTCTGACCAAATTGAAAACTCTAGGAAACTTAATTTGAAAATATGACTTAATTAACGAAGCAAGTGATTTGTGATGAAACCCTTCAGCGCCCGCAGAAAAAATGATGAAATTAAGTAGGTTGTTTATGGTGATATTGGGCCGACGATATGGATCACCCGCCCTCAGAATACAAATCCTTAATATTTCAAAAATGCGAAATCTGAGCATTTGATTGGTTGATCCTTTCTTAATCTGACCACTGAGATCGGCCTATTCCGCAATTAAGGGTTTTTATTGGGTGCTAATATCTTGCGGTGTTTGTATCATTCAAATATTTAGTATTTGTACTCTGAGGGCGAGTAATCCATATAATGTCGTCTTCTTTATTGATTTTTAACCATTTTACGTCAAATTTTCACTTTTATCTCAGAAATTTTCATAATTGTCGTATCAAAGCAGTAGTTTTTTCAACAGACGATTTGAAATAAAGAATTTCAGAAGCAAAAAAAGGGTACTTTGACCGGTAAATAAAAACTTTGACTGGTCATTGTGGTTGACCGGGTGATCGGTTTGCTCTAAATCGAAAAATTTTAACCAAAAAATACTCAACTCTTGTTTTCAAACAAAACAATAGTAGTTCTTTATTTGACGCCATTTAGAGGTGCAAAACTGAAGGCAAAAAAATTTTTCCTTCAAATAAATATTTTATTTAATTTATTTCTAAAACGAAAAAAATACTACGTCTGAAAACGAACAAATAAAAATTCTCTACAAGATGGCTTGAAAACATTGATACCCATTTTTGACTTTTGAAATGCCTTATTTCAAGCCGTCAACATATGATAAGTCAGCACCATTTCCCGCATTATTTTTTATGTTCAGTCGATGTTTTTTTTCAATTTTCAACTTTTTTGCCTCAAATAACCATGTTTACAACTTTCATAATTCTCGTATAAAAGAAGCATTTTTTGCAGTATGATAATAAAACTGTACGACTCGTTTGTTTAAAATTGTTTCTTTTATGTTGATCAAAGACTGGCATGTTTGAAATTGACAGTAAGCACCATTTAAGGAAGTAGCAGCGATGTGGCAGACTGGCGTCAATTTGACTAACGAAAATAATTAGTTGGTTTATTTTTATGTGCTTGTTATCGTTGGCTGAACCAGAATAAATGTATATCAGCTCATTAAAATTATTTTTTATCTAGTTAACCCCCTCACACTCAAAACCATTGAAATTCCCCTCACACCCAAAACGCCATTCGGGGACGCCACTTTGGGCGGTTATTGCGGAGATAATAAATGCGATAAAATATTCATTATTTTCAATGACGCAAGATCAAGGATAGACTTAAATTGGAGGCTTATAATTTTTTTATAATTTTAATTTTGTGTGCTCGATAAAAGCAAGACAAAATAGAGGTTTAGTTCCGGGTACCTCATCGGAAATCCATACATTTTTCAAAATCACATATGAATAACAAAAGATTAATTAGAACACTGGCTACTCAAATATAGTATATGATTTAAAAAAGCTCATCTCAATCGTCTGAAAAAGAAGTNTTTTTTGCCTCAAATAACCATGTTTACAACTTTCATAATTCTCGTATAAAAGAAGCATTTTTTGCAGTATGATAATAAAAATGTACGACTCGTTTGTTCAAAATTGTTTCTTTTATGTTGATCAAAGACTGGCATGTTTGAAATTGACAGTAAGCACCATTTAAGAAGGTAGCAGCGATGTGGCAGACTGGCGTCAATTTAACTAACGAAAATAATTAGTTGGTTTATTTTTTTGTGCTTGTTATCGTTAGCTGGAGCAGAATAAATGTATATCAGCTCATTAAAATTATTTTTTATCTATTTAAGGAAAGATTTGAGTTCGAACTTTTATTTTTGAATTCGTAAAATTTTTTAAAAAAATCAAAATATTATTAAAATTTCACGCATTTTTCACCCAAAATTTTCTGCGTTTTTTTCTAAAATCTTTGAATAAAAAAGAAAAAAATCACTTTAACTTTTGTCATGCGTGTTTACATATTTTCTGAATGCTGTTTAAAAAATCATAACATGTTCATTTGTCATTTTTTGTTGCTTTTTTTAGAAATATTATGAAAAATTTTAGCAAATCAAGTCCAAACTTTTTAATTAATGCTTTTTTAAATTTTCCTTGAAGAATCATGTCGAATTAGTTGTTTTATTGTCTGGTATCTATTTGATTTTCGTATTTCAACCGTTGCAACGCGTTGGAAGGGTCAATCGAATATCGTTTCTGAACTACTGATGAAATTTACACCACTTGCTAGTGACACCGGTTTGTGCCATTTGGCACGCAATTTATGAAAAATTTAAATTTTTTCGAATAATTTTTATAAAATTGCGGGTGTAATAGGCTACTTTACTTTTAAAAATCAGGGCATTTTTTCATATTTAACTCAATTGAAGGTCATTTTTTTCCTTAAAAAGTTGTTTTTCTCTATTTTTCATGGAAAAAAAACTTTCATATTCAAGAAATGTTTTCATGTGGATAATAATTCTCCCACTAATTAGTGCAGTACACCGGATAATGTCTGAAGTTTATAAATATGGCCTTTAAAAAAAATCTCACATCGGGTCAAGTTGGAACTAGAGTTGTAATGAAAAGTGTTTTTTGATATTTTACAGATACTTAAGTATGTTGAGAAATTAAAAATATTAATGTTTGCAAGAATGAACACTCTTATTGAAGACAAAAAATCAAATTAAAAATTTTCACATTTTTTTTATTTTCAAAAATCACTCCAATCTGCCACATCGCTGCTTTAAGCATAATGTTAACCAGTTAGATTTTTATGTTTAGTCATTTTCCTCAAATTGCCTTTTATGGTTAAAATTGTAATATTTTTGTATCCAAGCAGTATTTTGTCTCTCATGATGTTATTATGTACAGCTTGTACGTTGAAAATATAAAATGTTTCACTTCAGCTTCACGCTTCTATTCATTTCGACTCATCTTCAGGATAAAAAGAATATGTTAAAAACAAATTAAAATATTTGAAAAATATCAGTTAAATTCTGTACAGTAAAAGTTTTACTGTATAATAACTAATTATTTTTGTTGTTGAAAATTGGTCCGTGAATGTTTTTCATAGACTTGCATGTTCTAAATTGTCACCTTCCACCATTTTCTAAATAATTTATTTTCTTTACCGGCTTGATATTCATGAATTAGCGTATTTCCAAAAATTTCCAATTTTATGTTTAGAAATGTCAGTGTGAGTGTAAGTCAAAGAAAAAAATTGGCCAAAAACTTATTTTTTTTTCAAAAATGGGTAATTGGCAATTTGCATTCATTGTCTGTACAATTTCTCCAACGTCCGATTTGAGCCATGTCTTTAATCGAGGAAGAACGAGCATCCTGAGTCAAAAGCGGCGAATAAATTCGGCTTTTAAAAACGACTCATCTGATTGAATTTTTATACAGCTCAAACTAAGCACAAACAAAAGAGAACAATTAATTTACAAATAAAGTCCGAATCAGACCATTCTTTTCAATTTCTTAATGAAAAGTGATATCAAAACAATTACAGTTATCTTAGAAAAAACCAGCAAAATAGTCCGAATCGGACCTATTCTTTTTATTTTATAATTAACTGAATATTTGTGCTCAGTTTGATATATCTAAAAACTTAATAAAATCAGTCGTTCTCAAAAGCCGAATTAATTCGAATTAGTTCGCCGCCTTTGACTCAGGATGCTCGTTTTTCCTCGATTTAAGGTATATTTGGATAAAATGATTGTTTTTTTCAGATATTTGGTTGGAACTTAACCTTGAATACGACTTTTTTACAATTGTACAATTGTATTCTCCAAATTCACTACTCAATCTAGTATTTCTTGACCCTTATGCTATTTTGTCAGTAATTTGCAGCCCAAAATACCTTGTGAGTCCAACAAAATCGCCCAGTCCTACATGCTCAAGCACTATTTGATGCGTTTTCAAGCATGCTAGAGAGGAGAGGAAATGTGTAAAGTGCTCGATGACGCCCCTAAATGCGGATAGCGCAGAGTGACAGTGGATGGGGCCTTTTTTGTGTTTATGATGGGCGGCCGCATCTTTTGGTGCTTCTCATACATTTCACCAGATACACCACCATACCCTTTAAAAATCGAAATTTTACAGAACATCCCCTTCGGAAAAAAAATTGCGAAAACAACTTCGAGAGCGAATTTTCATTAATTTTCAAAAACAACAGAAAACAGAGAGAGAGCCGCTGAGAACCATCTGTCCGCGAGGTAAGCCAATTTTTACCCATCTTTTGAAATATTTACTGAAAACAACTCGTCTCACTCGGTTTAGAAAGGGTGTGAGGAACTCGTAATTAATCAAATTGACCCAGACATGTTTTGAAACACATCGCTAGTAAATAACGTCTGTTCTTCGTATGCAAAAACTTATAATATTTCACAAATAAGCCATAATATATTACTGGAAGTGCAAAATTGAAGAAATTTTATGTGAAGAAATGGTCACGAAGTATAATTGCAGAATAAGTATATTTGCCTCAAACGAGTTTGAAGTGATTAGGTTCCGAATAACGTAAGTTATTTCAACTGATTATTTAATCAAAATGGTCAGCTTGCTTAACTGAGATTAAGCTATCTCAAAGTTGTTACCATAAAAAAGGGAAAAAAAGATGAGAGACCATTTCGAACTCTTTTATAAATTTTAAAACCTCTGACAGCCTATTTGTTAACTGAAAACACTCAAAATGTTCGAAAGTACTACATGTCAACAATTATTTTCACCCAAGTTTACCCTTATATTTGCCTCAAAATGACTGAGAAATAATTTTTCTTAAATTGTTTTTAGCATTTTCATGTCTCGGAATCTACTGGTAAACCCTTGTACTCTTAAAAAATATTTTTTCTATCATTTAAAACTGAGTTTTATTTCAGTTTTATGAGAATAAGGTCTCCGGAAAATTGAATAAATAAAATATATTACTATTTTTTCGATATATCTTATTTCGCAATAAACATAAAAGGCTTGCAGCATCTAATCAGTTAGATCGGAAACATGGATACAATTTTTAAAGACGACCCTTGATTAAATTCTATTCAATTTTTTCAAATTCTTTTTCTTAAAAATAGTATGTTTTGTAGCCAATTTTCAAAAATTTTTTGAAATTCACCCTATTTCAATTTTTTTTCAAATATGCTGACTTCTTGATATAACTGTGTATTTGACCTCAAAAAATGCTTAAATTTGATTTTTCAACTTCAATCAAAAACAGCTTCGAAAGATTCGAAGATATCCTCCAACTGTTTGCTCATATAATATTTGACTCAGTTTTTTACTAATTTTTATTAAAATTCTATAATTGTTAAGATGATGACCCCGGTTCGGATATAATTACTGTGTTTGTATTTGTTCCGAATACCCGGAAATAATTATAATCTTCAAGTAATCCCAAAATCTGGAGTTTACTTTTTTGATATAAAAAATGTTTTGAAAACACTGTTATTATAACAGAGCAAAGAACATCCGATGAGAAACTGCAAGAGGAGATCTTGCAGCTTTTATTTTTCAAATAAGTCAATAAAATGATTATTCCGGAAATTTTCAAATTTCGTAAACTAGTTATTTTTAGCCAAAACTCCAAAAAGGCTAGAATTTCTGTCTGAAAGAAAAATTATTAATAAATAAAATTTTTCAAATTTTGTTTGAGGACAAAAACTGAGGACATCATCTCTTCCGAAAATAACTTTATTTTAAATCGTGAAAATATTAACTTTTGTCAATAACACCGATCAATAACCATCTTTATTGATCGGTGAACTTTTATTCTGGTGTATAAAATTTGAATTTTTCCGGATTTTCCATTTATTTTCAAAGATTTCAGATAATTTTTGAAAAAAAAATTCCCAAATAGACCATTTTAGTTACTTTTTATTCAAAAGTGAGCAACAGTCCAATTTTTTTCGCAAAAACATTTAACACCACTGCGTTTTCAATACTTTTTTGCAATGATAAACTGGTTAAATAAAATTTTAAATCACAAAAGAGTTTTTCACTTTGGCGTGTTAAAGCTTTCTTCAGTCATTGGTTACACATTTCAACCTGCGCATTTTTTTTTCTAATTTTTGTTTACCACAGCGAAACTAAAAACAAGAAATATGATACTTAAAAGATGAAACTTGACATTTGAAACTTGAAATTTGACACTTGAAATTTGAAACAAAATATTTGATTTGAACCAATGATGATCTTTTATAAAGATTCTTTATACTAAAAAAAACACTATTGCTCGTTCATAATGTGTAACTTTAATAATATCATGAAAAATACATAATGCGTTCTATAAGTGCGACCAAATAAGAATGATTTGGGAAAATCGTCTTGAATTTGGAAGAATTCTCCCAAATAATTATTTTTTGTTCGCACGAAAAAAAACATATACTGTTAATAATGAAAAGCATCAATACTAAAACTAATTGGATTTTGAAAGGTGAAATCCAGTCGATGATGTGGAAAATTCCTTGTTGTCATCTTATTTTATTTTAATCTGTTATTAAAACGAACGATAAGCAATAAATCAGCAATTTTGAAATGCTGACCACTTTCAAAGTTAAGCATTCGCAAGACTTTATATCCCCTATTCACACTTTTGTTAATATCCCGGCCCTGCTACTTAAAAACACACTACGTTTCCCAAGCAGGGCCGGGATATTAACAAAAGTGTGAATAGGGGATATAAACCTTATTTAAACAAATTATTATTTTTAAATCAAATAAACTATGATTCCCTATGAGTAATTCATTTTCTGAACAATAATATAATTTTAACATTTCATTAAAAAACTTCAGGAAAAAATGTTCAAATATTTAATTTGTTAATATCTTCAAAAAATGAAGATCAAAGGCGGTTCGCGGATCATCAGTAGTCGCACCTTCTTTGTCAGCCGTGATTACAGCGCAAATTGAGATTGTGGCTTATTATTATACCGAAAAAATTGAATAAAAGATAAAATTTTATATCATAATGGCATTGAGAATGGGGTAAATACGGTGCTTCTTGGAAGTTTTAGGAAAATGTCGAGTGTTCTAAATCAGCTCTCAGAAGTGGTTTTTGTTTTGTGTCATCAGCCTCCGAATGTAGCGATTACAGTCTTGGAAGTTCAATATGATAATGTGGTTGACGGGGAGTTTGTAGAAATGAAATCGGAAATATTATATTTGAAATATCAGCTTTCAAAATTTTGGCTGAATTGTGAAACCGAAAATTTGAAATTTGACTTCTTAAATATGAAACTTGAACCAAATGTTATAAATTTGCAAGAAAACTGAAAATATTTAAGCCTGTATGTTAAAAGCAGGAAATCTGTTATTTTATTTAATTTGAAATATGAAACTTGGAATTTGAAATTTGAAAGATGACACTTGAAATTGTAAACTTGAAATATGGTACTAAGAAGATTTAATTTTGAACAGTACATTATAAAATTATTATCTTGTTTATAAAATTGATAGTAATTACGCAAAGATTTGACTGATTTAAAATATCGTTTACAAAATATTAAGAGTGAAATGTTTTAGTGTTATTTATAAGATTTCAAGTTTTATATTCATCCCATAACTTTTTCAAAATTTATATGATTTATTTAATTATGAGTACAATTTCAGAACTTTTTCTCAAATAAATTGTCTATCAAAAACATACAAATAACGAGGTGAAGTCGAGAAAGCTATTTGAATTTCGAAAGAAGTTTTAACGGATGCTCTTGTCGATCATTTTCAGCATGGTAATGATTAAACTGATAAAACTGGCAAGACCCATCTGTGCTATCAGTTTTGATAATAATTTTGCTACCTTATCATCAAAAATTCTTGAGAACTTAATGAAAAATACGGTACACGGGGCTTGTTGTCTCAGGTCCTAAGTACTGATATTGTCATAAACTGAAAAGATGCCGATAAGACGATCAATCGCTTTCTTTATTGCAAAATACATATTTATTAACACCAAAGTCATTTTTTCTTGTTTAGTCAACAATAAAAAATAGTTTCCAAAATAATGACTCTCTTTGAATTAAAGGTTGTTGAGTTCATTTTCAAAAATGACTAGAAACAAGATTCAAGAAAACATGGTCGATGAAATTCAGGTTATGGTCTCGCGGTGGATTGAAAATAGAGATTTCCGCAAGAGGGCGGTTAATTTATTTAGCCACGAAAATTTAAGCTTCTGTTCAATCATATTTGTATTAATGCTTATTTCGAATTAAATCCAATATTTTCGCTTACGGAGCCACATAAAGTTTATCTTTCAAATCGGAAAAAAATAATGGTTTTCGAACAGGATTAAATGAGATTTTTTTCGAAAAATCGGATGAATAATTAAATTAGTCTGGTCTTATTTCACACGAATCACTTTTGGTTCCGACGCCAGTTGGCAGTCTGGCAGTAGTTTTTTCTTGAAGGATGCGTAAGTGGTCGATTCTACGGGTTTATTTCGAAACAAGGATATTGCAGTTCATGCTTGATCAAATTCGATTATATAATAAAATACAGTAGATAACCTCTCTCGAATTGGAAATAAATGAACAATTACACGAATTTGCCCTCAAACTGTCACAGAAAATTTGGCGTTATTGATACCGCTATCAATACCGTCATAAATAAGTGAGATACCATGTCAAATGTATAAATATTGGTTTCAAGGCGATTTATCACTCGAAAACATATAGATATTTTCTTGGCTGTCCGTCTTAGAAATAACTACTGTATTATATTGCCTAAAAAAATTATTCGAGCATAAACTGTGAGTTCTGTCTTGAATTGAAATTCTCTGAAATTCATAATTTGAGCTTTTGAGAAATACTGCTTTCCCGACATAATTTCATTTCTTGTCATTTTTTTTTTAATTTTTGATGCACAATCGACGAACATAAATCATTTTTTCGCGCGTTTTCACTGATTGAATTGAATCTTACTATAAGATTTTATTAAGTGATAAAATGTTCATCTAAATTAGCGGACGGTTATTAATGAAATTTTTTTAATAATTGATTAAATTTTGAGAAATATCACTGTCTGCTATTCAGTACAAAGATGATCATGCTCGTGTTCAGCAAATTGTATTTATTCTTTCTTAATTTCCTTAAACTATGGAAGTCTTATTAATCATTTAAACAGTGTTTGTTAGAAGAAACTCTTGGTTGAGACACAATTTTTCGGACTCGGGCGTCATCAACATACTAGAAGAGTCATCTGTTTTGTAGGGTTTTAGCTAAACTAGCTCTCTGGTTCAATCAAAAAGAGAGAAGGACAGGGAATTGACATATCTTTCTTTGGTCCGCTCAAAACCATATAAAACACAGGACTCAACAAGTAGTGATACAGACTTTACTACTTTTTATGACATCCTTACAAAAAATTATTTTTGTAAAAATTATTTTTTTTTGACAGCATTATTATTTGGGTATTTTCGTTAACGTATAAATTCAACAACAGCTTAAATTCAAAGATGAATAAACTCACTTAACTGGGATGAATAAAATGTGAATCTATAACTTAACAGTTTATTTTATGTATATCTAAATCCCAGCTTTCATCAGCTGAATTAATGATAGAAACGGTTTATTTATAAAAGCAACAATTTTCAAATTTATGCCATTTTGAGTGATTAACGTTAAAAATTTGTGAGGAAGCAACGTGTTGCCTGATCGCAGTGCACAAGTCAAAATATCACCTAACGTGATTTACGACCAGTAATTTTATCCCTGTATAATCAAATTTTTCGAATCACTACAAGTCTCGACGCCAGTTGAAACTCACCCGATTTCAATTCAACAATTTTGCTCAACATCGCCATTGATTCAAACTTGGAATCAAATTTGCTTATAAGCTCTCGGCAAGGTTATTGTGAACAATTATTGTGAAAAATTCCAAGAATTAGCCTTTTAATTTTTATATCGAGCTTACTGATTGATCGATCAAAATTTGTGTCGATGGTTTTTACATGACTTGAAATTTTAACACTTTTTGTATGCTATTTTTTATTGTTAGAGTTTCAAACGACTAAATTTTGAATCATCAGTAAAATTAAAAAACTTCCGCTAATAAAAATTCCGTATTCACCTCCCTGTCACCCTTCAAATAGCGATATATTGTCATTTTCACCGAAAAATTTACTTTTTTCTAAAACAAAAATTGTAAATATTTGGAGAAAGTGTAGAACATCATTCCAGACGCCTTGAAGTCGCGTGGCAGTAATCCATTTTAGGAAATAGAAGAATGAATTTGTTTTTGATTCGGCCAAAAGTAATCAAGTACCATTAAACAAGCACCTCCTTAGGCTTAATTTTTTTCTTTATAATTTTATTTACTCGATTTGGAGCTCCTTTGATTCCCTTGTTTTTGGTACGATTTTTTGTGTTTACGGACAACAAATACTTCACAAGTTTGTGGGGCTTTGATTTCCGGGATGTTTTGAGCAAAAATATTGGAGAATTTTCAATCAAAAAATCGGGCCTATATTTATATGCTAATTTTCACTCAATTAATCATATTTCAAATATAAGTTATTTAATGTGAGTAATCACTTCACCATTTTTTTTGAATTAAGTTGTTTAGAGAAAAATTCTACGTTTAGATAATTGCATCAAAGCTACAATAATCCTAAAAAGATATTTGCGAGGTGGCTTTTTGAATCTCAATGACCAGACTTCAAATTTTATTGAGTGGTGTAAAAATCTATCCTGTTGGTGATAAAACCAATTTTTGATAACTTTGGAACTTTAATTGAATTAAAAAAAAACTTGAATTAAAAAAGCAGGAATGAAATTTCAATGAAATTTGGGTTGAAATAATTAAAAAACTATATTTTGAAAATAAAAATTATTTTTCTTGAAAATGAACATTTATTTATAATTCAAATTCATTTTTTTATCTACGTTTTACTTTTATTATTTAAGCATCTTCAGGATAGTGTTTTTCAGAAAAATTGTTGGTTCCAAATACAAACCCTTCACCAATTCAATGTTAAAATACATTATTGCATAATTTGTAAAAATTTAACGCCCTTAATCAGAAGAAAAACCTATAAGCTTATAAGTAATAGCCTTTGACTCAATGATAATGATCCAATGCTCTTATTTTATGTCCGGGTTTATATCTCAAATTCTGGAAAAGGGTCCATTTCGAGTAAATCAAGCCACAATTTCAGTATCGTTTATGCAAACAAAAATATTTGATACCCATTATATAGAGCTTGATCGTCAAAATATAAAAGAATTAAAATTTTCTTTTTTGCAATTTATTCTCATTTTATTGCTGATTCACGAAATTTTAGTTCGGGTGTCCAACATCGGACAGCCCAATCAAACGGGATTATTTTATCTAGATGAACTGAGAGAAAAAATGTGACGCTCATTCTTTAACTTCTTTATACGGGTAATTATTTTGAAAAAATTTATCAAGATAATTATAAATCGGTTTATTTTACAGCAGGTCTAAGAATCTAGAGGTTTTCAACTGTTTTAAACTCTGCTCGGTCTCAGTCAGCCTATAATAGGTTGCCTATTTTTGCTTTGAATTACAAAAGATATATAAAATGTTCCAAATAAAGCCATAACTTTGAGAAAATAAGTTTATTTGAAGTTTTGAAAAAGATATGTACTACAGCGGCTGTAGTTTAGTCAAGAAATAATTAAACATTATATAACAGGCATTTTTTGGGTCAAAACCCATCACAAGAAACTCGGACAGACTTCAAATATCAAACTTACGCTGCGATTTCTAGCAAGGTTTATATATCGTCTGTTTGAAGTCTGAAATTTGAAGTTTGTTACTAAAGAATATAGTATATGCTGAAATCTCAAATTAATCTCGAGTGAAGGCTGAAAATAGCAGCATTTATTTTATATTATAAAACTGTCAAGTTGATGTTTATATTTTTTTGAAACAAGAATTATTCACATTTTCAACAAAACAAGTTTTTTAATTTTTCATGGCAAATTTTGCATTATCAATGATGAAAAAATGAATATTTGAGTAGGGACTTAATTTTCGGTTTGAGCTACATTTCAAAAAATTTGAAAAAAATGTCAAAAATTGCCTTGAAGACCTTCATTTTTTAGAATTAAACGACGGACTCCAATGTCACATTTTCATGATGTTATTTGCGATTTTTTCATATCCTGACCAGAATTAATAAGTTAATATTTCTGTTCCTCAATTAATTGGTCAGAAAATTAACATAGTTTCCTATATTTTTTATCTCAAAAGATTGAGTATTCGAGCTAGTTAATTAAAATACCGCATAATAAGGAAGTGGTTATTGTGTGTTGTTTTGCCAATTGCAGCAGTTTCTTCTTAATAAAATAAAATGTGTAAAATTTATACAATGCGCATTTAGAGATCTGCGGCTTTCTATTAAAAAAATCATGTTTTCCATAAATAGTATAATTAATTTTATTAAAATTTAGAGATGAGAAGTGGGGGAATCTGTAGAAAATAATTTTTGAGATGTTGTATATATATTCAAGGATGAATTCAGAATTAACTAAAAACGAAATAAAAAGATGTCTCCAATTTTCTCATTTTTGACTTGGAAGATAATTGCCTACAGAAATGAATAAAATAAAAAAATTATATTTTGATACTGCATTTGCGGAGTCAACAATGCTGGGTTAGCAATGCAGACTAAAAATAGATTGCTTTATGTGTTGATTTAATTTTTATTTGTGTTAAAAAACACAGCGGCGCAGGTGGAAATTGGAAAAAAGACCTACATATCTTTTGAACTATTAGATTTTTGTATAACACCGATTTTGTAACTGAAAATTATTATTGAAAAAACTTCAGAACATTCGGTACTCGTTCGAAAGCTAATATTTTTCTGGTGCTGATCCTCTTATTCTTCATTTTAAAGTTCGACTAAATTTTTGGCAACTTCCACCCTCTTTTAAGCACTTCAAGGTGTTAGGGATGCATTATTGTGTTTTAACATAATTTTCAAAAGTTTAATTTTTAATCAACCGTAAATTCAATATAAGCTCAAAAATGTATATCCATTATTATCCCCGGGTGACTTTAAAAAATTATTTGCCTGCTAAAAGAATAGGGGATAAGTTTTTAAAGTGACCCGGGGATAATAATGGATATATATATTTAAAAAGGGCCCTCTGCTGATAGCTCATGCATTTTTATATAGTTTAGTCAGAGAAACTTGAATTCAATCACAAACCTGAATTTAATAAAAAGCCATAAAACGGGTCTGATGAATTTGTAAATTTCGAACCTATGGAAGTTTTTGGTGCTGAAAATTTTTGCCGAAATTATTTTTGAGTGAGAGCAAAATTGTGAATTTTTTCGATAATTTTAAAACTTTCATGTCAAAAATTTTGTACAGAGAAAAATAATAGGGGATATGTTTGATGTTAGTACATTAGCTGTTGCCTCTTACACGGTTGATTTACGATCATAACTCTGCCTCCATCTTTTTCCTACTTTAAAGTCGGAAATAAATATTCTTTGTGTAAAATAATCGATGCGTTAAATTAACGCCGTTAATTATGTATTTTTATTTGCTGATAACTTGGCTACAGCGCCTGCACCATAAAGATACTAAATGAGTCAAACAGAGTGTCGAGGAAAAAACGATCACCTTCAATTATCTAAAGAGTTACATCGGATGAATGTAATCTGGAGCTTTCAAGATTATGAAATGATATTCTAAAATGATGTATCAGCGTGCTGTTACTTTTTGAATCGTATGAAGTCGTTTCTGCTTCGACACTCTATTTGACTCATTTAGTTAATGTGAGTCGAAAGTTTATTCTGAACAAAAATAATTTTTATCTGTCTTTTGATTGGTCGGAAATGGGAAAACGAATTGAATAATTTTTACTTAGACATATCGAACTGGAGCAGAAGTGTTTAGACCTACCAAGGCATAATTATCGAGATATCGATCGATAATTATGCCTAGGTGGGTCTAAACTCTTCTGCCTTAGTTAAGAAATAGGTGATAAGTGTCTAGACCTACCAAGGCATAATTATCGACATCAAATTTGTGACATTTTTTGATAAGGATTAAAATAAGCAATTGTGAAATTTTCACTGAAAACTTGATTTTGGAATTTTCAAAAATCGAAATAAAATGAGAAAATGTTCTCTTGCAATTTACCAACAATTGAAATATCACATTAAAAATCACTAAAATCTGGTTTGCAAGCTAAATGTTGTCAAAACACAAATCACATTTCAGTAGCAACCAAATTTTAGAAAATACCCTTCAGGAAATTATAATCTTAACTTTTTGATAAAAAGTGTATATTTTGGTGTCCATGAGAATTTTTTCCTTTATTATTGTTGGTTTCTCCTTATCTTTAACCGGTAAGACCCAAATTAACTGCTGGTGTTCGCACAATACCAAAATTGTGTCTTTTGTGCTAATTGATCCGTTTCAATCTCCTTTCGAGCATTTTTATTTGCTCTAAACACACAAAAATACACACAAGAAAATCAGCATCACCACCCCCTTAAGATGGTCTGTTTTGATTAGAAATTAATTGAAGATTTTGTTGTTCACACGGATACAGATTCACTTTTTGAGCCGAATTTGAAGAGGTCGTTGGCCACATCCGAAGTGGTGAAATGAGTGGTTGACACATCAATGAGACGCAGGACGCTACTTGATTAGATCAAGACCAAAAAAGAGCGGATTTTTGAGGTGCTGGGAAGGGAGAATATTACAGATGTTTTTATTCATTAAAGATCTTGAGGGGTGTGATTGAATCAGCAAACAGGAAGCTAATAATTCAATGTTGAGAATTTTTATTACAATCACCGTCGAATTGAGTGGGTTGTTTCCTTACAATGGGAAAATTCCGGTGTATATGAAATATCCACATGATATATACAGTATATCCCTTTATAAAAATAAATAAAAAATTTGTTGCGTTTAATTTTTGGAGTTATTGTTATTTAAGTTTTGATTTAATTTCTGAGGCTATTTTTTCATAAGCATTTATGAGGTTGAGTTAATCATGCAAATTTAAAATATATTTTTTTAGTCTTTTTTCATAAAAATTTTTGGTTTCTTTTTTCATGAAACGTTTTTAAAAATTAAAGTTGTGCAACAGAATTCGGTGCCACAATGAAATTCCGATCACACTCTTATTTCCAAATCGGAAATTTTTGATTTTTTCATCATTGAGACGCAGGACGTGACTGATCAGATCAAACAAAAATAAAGCGAATTTTCTGATGTGCTTGGAAAAGAGAAATTTAGAACAGATGTTTTTGATTCATTCCAGATCTTAAGATTTTGAGAATATGATTGAATTTGCGAACAAGAAGTCGATTATTCGTTAGAATATTTATAACAATCAACCTCACACTGCGTTGGTTGTTTTAATTTGATGAGGCAATTTCGTAGTATTATTACTAAAAATTATCTCGACTTTTATTTTAAGCCATTAATTATGACACTTTTCAGTGATGACACATCAGAGATGGCGTTTTATCAAAGACATTTATAACGTTATTTTGTATTTTATTTTAAGTGTTATAAGAAAAGTAAGGTTTCTTTAACCATTAAAATTTACTAGTATTATACTTAGTATTATTACTTAGTATTATTTCACTTTTATTGACGTTTCATGAAAATTTTCATTGGCTTTTTTTAGCATAGTCTATGAAAAATAGACATTGATGGCGTTATTTTTTGTTAAGAGTTTCATGATATATTTCTGACGCAATTTTTTTTCATTAACTTTTATGGTGTTTTATTGAAGTTTTTATTGTTCTGTTTTGAGTGAAGTTTTTGATTATACTCGTAATTTTAATTTTAGTAGATTATAACTGAAAAAAAACTAGATCAAGATCAATTCCTCTAATGAGCATCCCGAAAAACACTTAGAATGTATATCCTATTCCGAGTACAGTAGATCAAAAATGCCTAGGTAAAAATACAAACCAATTACTAGGTAAAATACAAGGTAAAAATACAAACCAAATACAAACGAGAGTGAGACGGGCCAACCAACCAATCAAATCCCTGAATGAACACACAATTGGTTTGTATTTTTTACCTAGGCAATTTTGATTTACAGTACTCGGAATAGGATATTATACCGATAATTATACCTTGGTAGGTCAAGACACTTTTTCCCTATCTTTTGATTAAAGAAAAAGTGTTAAGACCTACCAAGGCATAATTATCAATATCCTCCTAGAATTTTCAGCAATTTTATGTCAGGCTCAAGAGCAGCAGTACAAAAAATCCATGAGAGCCCGTTTCCAAAAATCTTTAACGAAAATTGTACGAAAGAAAATTTACCATAAAAAAAAATTTCCAAAAACGGGCTCCAATAAAATGGTTGTACTGTTTTTTGGAGCCTGATTGTCAGGCCCTGAAATGAAAAATACATTGACGAAAATTTTGGGAGAAAATAGCTTTTTAGTGTTAGGCTGAATTGATCTTTGAGACTGATTCAATATGAGAAAATTTCTTCATTTAATTTTTGAACCCGATCTGATGATTTTTTACTCTGAAAGTCTGTCTTTTTAGTCTCTTTAAAAGGTCATTGACGTCATGAATGCCCTTTGAAACTTGATCATGAGCAACCTTGACTTTAAATAATTCCAAATAATCGTTTTATCTGGGGCCTTTGCAAATAATTCTTATCAAAAATTTGATTTGCCTTTTTACAGTTTTTTCCTGAGTTGGAAGACGTTTGAAATGATGTCTAATTACCAGGTGAGCTTGTCACTAAGGAAGTCCGTTGCTTTCACTTTAAGTCTATTTATAAATGTGACAAATAGTAGTTCTGATTAATTTCATAATAATTACTGTGCATGAAATTTGGGACAGTTTTATCAACAAATCATGAAAAATGGAACTTCAAACTGATATTTTTGGTAATTTAAACGTCAAAAAATTAAAAACTTATATCTTCAATCTTCATTTAAGATGTCAGTATTTCTTTAACAAATTTGGAAATAATTTCATCTGAAATTATTTTTTTAGCAAAATTAAAAATCGAAAATTTAAAAATTGAAAATTCGGATGTTAAAAAATGGTTCGAAAATACGTCAAAAGGTTGACGACAAAAATCATTTTTAAAATTATTTAACAAATTGTATTTTATGTTTTAAATTGACTTACCACTTTAAAAGAAGTTTGTCAATTTTGATACATGTTTGAAATTAATCTGTTATTTATAATAATTTTAGGAAATTTGTTTAATTTTCAAGTATGCGTAAAATATTCTATGTTTATCAAGACTGATCTTTATATGAAGTCGAAATTAAAATGAAGTTGAATACAAATCTGATTTTTAGTCGTTTTAAAAAATAACGTTAGTCTTGGAATTTTAATATTTTTGAAAAAAAAGTTGACTAATTTTAAGTTTTCAAAATTTTTATGAACTTTGATTCTTTAAATTTCTTGATTAAATATGATTCAGTTGTGTCTGTATAAGGTTCGTTTTAAATGAGGCTCACTTGTTCGGAAAAGGTTAAAACTGCTGTGTTAATGATACAAAGTAAGCATAAGCAAAAGAGCATGTGACTCACATGCTCTTTTGCTTATGCTTACATGATGTGAGCTCCGTTATTGATAAACTATGATAATTAATAGGCATCACAATAAACTTACTTTTAAATTATTCGGAGCTTGATTCTAGGTACAATTAATAAACTATAATGTTACATTTACAACATCAAAAGATCTACGTAAATTTTATAGGACATAAATACTTTTCTGCCTAGTTGAAATCCGTATTAGATAGCTAGGTTTTGACTATATACACCTTTTAAGTTTGTCTTTTTTTGACTTAGCACTGAGTATTTTCAGTGAGTAAAATTACATAAACATGTATATAGTTTTGCGGATATAGAGCACCCTGAGCGCCTCCTAACTTCTTCAAAGTAGCATCGAAGAATTGAGAGTTCTTGTTTGATATAAAAACTGGAAAAAAACGTTTCAAACTGAAGACTTCGATTTTGTAAAATTTCATCTCAGGTACAGTCGATAACCAAGAAAAATCCGAATGGAGATGTGAAAATCAGGATTCAAGTATCAGAGTTTGATAACGGTGTATAGTTGCAAATTACCAGTTACGCAAAAAGAATTGAAGCCAAAAGTTTTCAGACTGAAATATAATTTTCGAAAAAAGGAAATACTTTTCATGGTGATAGTTTACGCTTTTTCAGAACAAATAACAACTGAGGTCTGAAAAAGTTGTTCCTAGTATGAAAAAGGGTTTTAGACATTTATTTGGAAACATTTTTTATTTACAATATAATTTCAATTTTTTGAGTTTCAAATCAGACCTATGAGCAAAAATTTAAGAAAAAAGAAATTAAAAAAAATTAAGCTCATAAAAAAATTTCGAACGGGAAAATTTTGATTGCTTACGAATGAAACAAAATCGCCTTAGTATAAAGAAAATATAAGACAAAAACAAACAAGAAATAAGGAACTTCAGGGTATTAAGTACAGACTCTGAACATAATTTTATTGAACACAACCCCTTAAAAATGAGTACCACATGCAGAAACAATAAATGTTTTTATCGACAATTTAATTGCTTTTTTGAGAGTTCGTATTTATTCCCAAATAACGTTAAAAAATTCAATGTATTTGATTTTTCTGCGTGAAAAAGTGCTTTATCTTAATCAGGCTTGCAAAAAAGCCATCTTTTTCGCGATTTTCTATCCCTATCCTCAAATTTGCAATGAAAAGGGGATAAAAGCCATCTTTTATGAAAGCCTGATCTTTATGTTTTAAGTTTTTCAATCTAAAGTATTGTTTTCCTATCGATTAAAAATTTATTTTCAAGAAATAATTGTGAAGTTAATCGTCCAACTTTTTCGAGAATCCAAAATATATATTTTTGACTGCTATAAGTCCTGATAGACTAACAGTGACTAGCAGTGATAGTGAATAATAAGCCGAACGAAGTTATTCTAACCGCCATGGCATCTACACCAAACTTTTTTATCAAACAAATCTGAGACAAAATTTGCATTATGCATGATGAAATTTTCTCATTCCCTAATTTTTTAGTATCTTCAAGTTTTTATTTATCAAGTTTGAGAAAATGAGCATGAAATTATATTTACTTTAACTTAAACAACAAATTGAGCTTGTTTTTTGGTAGTTGTTACAAAAATGGACAATAGACAAGTTTTCTGACCTTATTCTCCATCTTATTCAAATAAGCTCCCAGAAGCTTAAATGCATAATATACCAGTCCACATAATATGCCCTTTAACGCATTTGCATAAATCGGAAATGTCCATAATAAAAAACCCCGGCTTATCATACGAAACTTTATTACAAAAAGATCAACCGAAATCCCTGTGGCTTTTTTGATATCAAAAACTTATCATTTTTTGGAAATTTTTTGATTAAAATTTTTGATAAGACATCCATTGTGTCGCGACTGGTTATTGATACCCCGCTATGGTTTGCGGTTATCAAAAATTTATAACTGGCGCCGAGATTTTATTTTACGACTGAATGATTTATGTCATTTTTTAAGGTGATTATTGAGATAACATGAATAGTTAAGGGTTGACCCTGGGAGATTGAATTTACTTAATATGCAAGAAATTTTTGTCGAATTTAAAATGTTTATTAACCCTTTAAGCATATAAAAAAAAGTTCCGCCAAGGCACCAGAGCCACAATTGTGGTTCTACTTTAAACGTTGTTTACAGAAAGCTTAACGCAGTTGGAATTTCAATTTTTTCTGCATAAGGGAAGTTGAAAGGTAATGTTTTTGCATCGGACATTTTATATTCTAGAATTTTAATTTCGAGTTCTAGAAAATATAGTGAGAAATCCAAGGTATACCATATCACGTAATACACGGTCACAGTTGTCTTCACAAGTCACATTTTTGTCGGAACCGATGCACAAGTATCTGGCCTCCATCAAAGTGTTGTCCGCTTTGATTCATATCTCATAAATCACAAGTAATTTATAAATAAGTCGAAAATTTTATGAAAAAATCATGATTTTTGAAAAAAATGTTTATTTTACCTATAAAAGCAGATTATTTCACTTTTTTCTATTATTTTTAAGTAAATATGATAATAAAGTACAACTGTGGACAATTTTGATTGCTTAAATTCCTTTTATAATATATAACTTTTTTTATGGGATACTTGAAGTGAAAATTTTAGAAATTTCACTTCCGAGAAAAAATATCTGCCCCTAGATACCAATAAATTTTTATTTCAACTGTTATGGATGAAAAAAACACTTTCCTAAAAACTGGCTATTCTTTCATTTGTATTTTATGTCTAGTTCCGAAATAATTTCTCCGGAAATGAAACATAGGCGAACAATCCTAATAAATCAACTCCCCATAATACTGGAATCAAACATTTGAAAAGAAATTCAATTATTTTTTGTGAACCAAATCAAAATTCGTTATAATGTGTTTGAGAGAAAAGATTCTACGATTCGTTTTTTGCCTTTTTTGGATGATTTTAGGTATGCTTGAGCCACTATTGTGGCTCTGTGCTCACAAGGGTTAAGGGAAAATATCGAAAATAAAAAAAAATCCGACTTTGCCTGGAAGCGTTGTTAAAAAAAACATTTTTCAACCACAGCCGAGTCTAGATCGAGAATCAAAAATAGTTTTAGATCGAGAACAGGACGGGACAAGAAATATCAAAATTTGTC
Organism: Oikopleura vanhoeffeni; assembly: GCA_004367855.1. Lineage (NCBI taxonomy): Eukaryota > Metazoa > Chordata > Appendicularia > Copelata > Oikopleuridae > Oikopleura > Oikopleura vanhoeffeni. Next base: position 95,288 of record SCLH01000028.1, read on the forward strand.
AGGATCAGGATACGATTCTGCATGATTTTTGAGAGTATAATCTTCAGGCTATTTTATTGACAAAAAGCAGCATATGAAATAAGTAGCCTCCTTTAATTTGAATAAACTGTTAATAAGAAAGAACGTCAAAAATTTCTCTAAAAAATTGAAAATCAGAATCGGGTAATGATCAGAATACAAAAACATGATTTCAGATAAGAACTGGAAATTAATCCAGATAAAGAACACTGCTACATTATATAATTTTCTTCATTGACTTATTTTTGAAATCATTCAAGGAGAAATACCGTTTACCTTTCTGACTTCCGATAAGATAATAAGATGAAAATGGCTATAACTATTTATTATTTTTGTTCATAACTATTTTATCATCAAAAACATGCTCTGTCAGGTCTCCAAGACAATTTTCCTGACGTATTTTTACATTTGCAAATGCATTGACGCATTTTAAGGATTTATACTACTTTTTTCGATGTCTATAAAACAAAACTTATGTTTTAGTTTGTTACTGAACGTCACAATACCAAATTTTTTCCAGCAAAATTCGTCAGATTAATCAAAATTTATCAAATTTGATATGAAATTTTTTTATACATTCAAAAGTTTGACTCATTTAATTAAAATAAAATTATCCAATTTTTAAGCATTCAATTTTTAAACAAAAATTTAATGACAATGATTAAAAGCATTTATAATTTTCGTAAAATAATCATTATAAAAGGCCAAAGAATTTTATTTTTCACAAAAATTTGATAATAATGAAATTATTTCTTCGGTAACAGTTTTCAAATCCAAGATTTTCGCTCTGAAATTGATGGAATAGATTAATTTTTGTCAAATAAGCATTATCGAATTATGAAAAATTTAACTTTGTAAAAATTCATGATAATGGAATAATTTTTTTACGACAACGTTTTCAAATTGAACGATTATGTCGATTTTTTCACAAAAAGATTAATTTTCATAACATAAGTATTATTTATTGTTAAAGCATTGTCAAAGCATTTCACTTTGGTTATTATGAAATTGATTATTTTTTTAGTTTCATGCTCGACACCCAAATGCATCCTCTCCTCGAAAACTTAAAGACCCAAGCTGATGCCACTTCGCAAAACAACGGTAAGCCCCCCTTAGAAAATAATGTTTTCTGGTGTGAAGTTTGTTTTAAATAATCCGCCACCGTTCGTCCCCTTTCTGCTACTTTTGCCTTTTTTGGACAAAAGAAGCGAAAACGACCGGACATGACATTCATACAAAGTGTGATCCGACGGATGGATTATTTTCACACCATATTATGGCAATAAATTATCATATCATTTCAAAACTTTGTCAATACGGTGAAATTTGTCTATTACACGCTTCACAGCAAAAACCTTTAATAAGTTTAAGAAAAAACCTATTATAAGTTTAATGAAGTTTGTTCAATACATATGTAGGAAATAACTCATGAAAGACCTTAGAAAAAATCAGACAAAATTTGCTCAAAGTTTTTCGATAATTCAGAATTTCTGGTGAAATATTCAGTTTTGAGCTGCTCTAGGAAAATGTCAAAAAAATTTTCCAAAGAATAAAAATTTGTTTCTTTAAGAATTTTTTTCACATCATTACATTGCAATTTCATGAACTTTTAAGACCTGAAAATAACCTTGTCACATAACAACTTCGGCTTTTGAAAACGACTCATCTGAATAAGTTTAGAGATAACTCAAACTAAGCACAAATATTGAGACAAAAATAAATTAACAAAAAGTGGTCCGAATCAGACCACTATTTTAAATTTTTTCAAAACTGATAATTAAACAATTTTATTAATCCCAGAAAAAATGAAAAATGGTCCGATTCGGACCACTTTTTTTAAGTTATTCACTAGATATTTTTGCTCAGTTTGAGCTTCCTCAAAACTTAATCAGATGAGTCGGTTTCAAAAGCCGAATTAATTCGCGGCCTTTGACTCAGGATGCTCGTTCTCCGATTTCAGATATAGCGGTTTTAGCTACACTCAAAGAGCAAAAATAACTTTTGATGAGGTTTTCTTAATTATTACCCGGATTTAGCATATTTGAAAACTCATCGGAAAACGAAAACTAATAAAAAGCCATAAAAACAAAATTCGATTATTGTGATCGATAAAAGCAATTATAATTAATTATTTTCTTATAAATTTGGTTTTTCGTCAGAGAGTTTCCTCGTTATTTAATTTCTGATAACTTTTCGATATAAAAAGTGACATTTTGAAAATACGAAATGTGTTAATTATAAAATGAAACAGTCTGACAAATTATTTTAACCAATTATATTGGGAAAGCAAAATGAAAATTTATGTTCAAACATTAATTTTCCGAAAATGTCAAAATTCAACCGTGCCAACGTGGCGCAGGATGAAATTGTATGTATTAAGATTAAAAAAAAACTTGAGAAATTTTTTTTATTTTTTTGCACTTTCAGACATGGGCGAAGTGTTTTTATAAATCAAAATAATTATAGCTTTCTTGTGCAATTTGTGTATTTTTCTATCCAAGTAAAATTCGGATAAAATGTTAAATGCGTGAAATTCACACCGGTTATTCACTGATATCAGAATTTAAATATGATTTTCATACATTCGTGATACTAAAACAAGTCCTGAATCACTTGCTTTAACACGGTTTTTCGACGTTTAAAATTCAAACAGTTTCAAAATTGAAATAATTTGGCTATAAAATAACTTAAATTGTATTATAAACAGTGTGTAAATTATACTATTATAGTTTGTTGAAAAACAGTGTAAAATAATATATTTTAATTTTGTTTATGAGCTTATTTCTGTTTTTTGTCATAACTTTTGATATATTTCTACTGTTCCGGATCACTGATTCTTGTTTGAAACAATCGGTCAGAATATTATTTGAGAAGAATTCCAAATTACAAAATGTTTATCTCGAAAATAGGTTATTATAAATTACCAAAGATTTTTTGCATTTTGATAAAAAATGATTTTTCATTTAATTAAATGTGCAGCATTTCGCACTTCGAATTTTGCGGTGAATTTGCGGCGGGCTTAATAGTGGAGATTCTATGAGAGTCAAAAAATTGAGAAAAAAAGATTTTCGGATTTATTGTGATAAAATTAAATTCCGAAAGCTCCATTCCTACGTAGCTTTTTGAAGAATTTTTCTCAGTAAAAATTAAGATGTTCCCGAGGTTAATTGAAATTATGTCATCGCATTCAATTCGAAACTATTGAAAAGTCAAACCAAAAGTACTTTTTCATAAAGTTTATTTTTTCAACAATTTTAATATGTCTATTTTTTTTGTAATTTTTTTATTTTGAGTTGACTTTTATTCAATCAAGTTATCTTTATTATAAATTTTTTTATCTCTCATTAATTTTTAAAAATCAATAATGTCAAATACTTATTAACAAATTATAATCAATTTTTTTATTCTGTTTGTAAAACATTGTGTTTTAACCAATCAAAGGACTTGATTTTATTCAAAATCTTGGAATTTTCTGCATATTTTTCTGAAGTCTGAATTTTTTGGAACAAATTGAAATTTTTGGTCTTACAAAATAAATGTACCATTTGAGAGCCCAGATTAATGAAATTCGTAAATTTTCTGACTAAGCAATACTTTTTCTGGAAAGCGCAAATATTTTAATTACCAAAAATCTAAATTTTTGTTGGTGAAAATAAGGGGTCAATTATATTTTCCCGCAGAAAAAACAATGTCAAAATATATTTGTTAACATAACAATCCATCCCCCGCAAGTACATAAGCAAAGTACATAATTTTTCCGTCTTCCAAAAAATGGAAAAAATGAAAACCGTTTTGTTTCAAGATCCGGAGACAAATTGGAACAAATTGCTTTCCAATTTTTTTATTTCACTTTTTATATAGAGTTTTTAATCCGCATTGTTTAACATAGATCAGATCAGTTTAGCAGGGAGCTCATGAACACAGATAAGAGCATCAGAAAAAAATCTGGGATTGAAAAGGTAGAATTATTCTACAGGAAAGAATATTCAGAAAATAAGTAATGGTCTCAAATAATTTTCTAGCTCAAGATAACGACATTTTTTCATAAACACTAAAGTTGAAATTTACCTAAGAGTCGAAAAATATTTACAAGATATTTTGACCCATGGTAATGATTAAACATTATTTCATTGTATTTTTAATATTTTTTAATAAAAACCTTATGAATTATGATGTTTCAACTTATTATGCAGCAATTTCGGATGTGTTGATTTAATAGTTGAAAGCTTACTTTTAGTTGAAATTCATTTTTTTTTAATTGTCAACAATAGTAATACAGGTTAAGTTTTTATTTTTATAGGGTTTTGAGCGGACTCAAAAAAAAACAGGCAATCCTGATTTTTCGGTTTTTCGATTTGACCCTAGACCCAGTCTAGCAAAAGCGATAAGATAATGGAAACGCAACCAGCAGGTTCTTTAAAAATTCTTTCTTGGAAATGAATAAAAATTATAACGTCGTTAAATTCGGTCTTGTTTACCTAAACCCAATCTCCTTTACACACATCCTTTATTTGGCATACATATCATATCAAAACTTAGGAATATCTTTGAAGATTTTTCATCTCTGAGTTGAAATACAGTAGCGCATATTTAGGTTAATAAAATAATTATTATAACCTTATCAAAAATTATGCGTTGATCACCTTTTAAAGTGCGTTAATAAGTGAAATTGTAACATTTAATTTCAGATCAGTAATATTATGTTAATGATCATGCGAGACTTTCCCTGATAATGGCCCACGATTTATTTGATGTCAAACCCATTACTGACTAGTTTTTATTAATAGACAAATGTAAAAAGTAAAATCGTAAAAAAAAAGGCAAAAGATTAAAATATGCAATCAATAAGCAAATAAGCTGACGCTGCACTTAATTAAATTTCTATCAAATGATAGTACGATCATGGTCCCATATTTTAACCGGTTGCAAAAATAGCTATCACTTGAAAACGGGCTATCAATTTTGCAAAATTTCTGAGAGCCCCTTTTTTCAAATTACTTTTTTTCTTCTTTGTGTCAACTTTTTGATCAATAAAATATTTTTGTTTTCAATCATAACCTGAAAATGTATGAAAAAATGAGAAATAATGCAATTTGTTAATAATGATGATTTTTATTTGAGTTCCTTACATCTTACGATTTTTATGTAAATAAATATTCAAAATAAAGTCTCTTATTTCTGTTTCTTTGATTTTTGATATCCTAAAAGATCAGTGTTTTTCTTTATTATATTAATAAATTAAAGGCGGACACAATCGCACCTAGTTTTAAATGTAAATTTTCATGTCCAAATATGCCTTTTATTCAGAATTTGCAATTGAACAATATTCAAAATATATGCAGAATTTTTATAGCATCACTGATGCTGCATCAGCCTTGAAAACTTTGAACAATACCGACATGTCAGAAAACATCGAGTACTGAGAATTTAAATTTTGTACAGCATAACATAATTAAACTTGATTTTTAAAAATTTGTTCAATTTGCAACGAAACCAAAAACTATTGCGGATAAAAATCGATAAGATAACCATTTAATTTCAGTCATGAATTTTCCAGCTGCAACCAACTTCTTTGCAGCTCAGCAACAAGTAACTGCCCTTAGAAATGCGTCTGTTCAGGCGAGAGCGCGCATCACAGCTCTGCAGCAAATAAGCGTTGTTCGTCAATTTCAACAAGCGCAACAATTGCAAAAAGAGAACATGGTACGAGTTCAGCAACAACAACTTCTATCTGGCTTGATAAGAAAATCCATGTACCAGCAACCAGGTAAATTTGACAATAATACATTTTGAAGTTTTTTGCTTCATTCTTTGGTGATAAAAATGCGTCGGCAAAAAACGCTACAAATGTAAAATAACAGGCTTTTGAAAAACAAAGTTGAAATTAATTTGTATACCAAAAATCAACCAGTTTTATTTTTAAATTAAAGTTCTTTCGACAATTTAAATATATTTTGTCAACTTGCATCAAAATCGTGGAGATGATTTCCGCCTTTACAATTTCATAAAAAATGAAGCCATACAGTCCTCGCTTCCTGATTGATGCGAAAAAAAGGCTAAGAAAGTTGTACGAGACAGAAAAAACCTCTATTCTGCTGTAAAACTACAGTGATTATTAAAATTGCTTCATTTTGTCCTTCAAATGTCAAGAAAATATGTTTGATACAATTGTTTTTCAAATAATTTCTAGGTCAAAGTTGAACAATCATAATTATTCGAGCCCTTCATTGAATGAATATGTTTTCATATAGTTTCATTTTGAGTTTTCAAAAAACCATAAAAATTCGAGGCATTTATCAAATGAATATATTTAAAAGTGCATTTTTTTTTAATTCTTCAGGTCTAGGGCGTACAAGTTGGAGGCTGAAAACATTATAAATTTTTTTTATATAAGAAAAATAAGTTCGTTTTATAGTAGACCACTAATAAAGACAAATTTATTGAAAGGTGACGTTAATCTGACATTTTCAACTGCAGACTGAAAGACTTCGAGAACGCTCAAATGTATATGTGTATCATTGATCATATAACAGAAGTTTTGCTTACAAAATCTTAGTGGATAAAAATTTGAATCGTTTAAATTTTTTCAAACGCTTTCGACAATTTATTAATTTTATTTGAGTTGTGTAGATTTTTTTTCATTTCTATATTTTTTCCAAGCTGTCTTTTTTTCGTAATTTTAAATGAACTATCACCTTATTGTCGGCTTAATTCTGCAATTACACTCGCTAGCCAGGTTGGTGCCCCTTTTGTTTAAACTAGGTTGGAAGTTTATTTTGGCGAAAACCCGTTTTAACGCTCTTTTATTTTCAGAAGCTTATTATTACCCCATCGGATTACCAAGGCAAATGCCGCAAAACTCCGTCATGAATTTTATTCAAGCGAACCGACTTCGACATTTACAGGTAAAATAGCGTTTGGAAATTAACAACTTGAGTATCCGATAATTAACAATAAACGCTGATAAAAAGTTATTTAAACAGGTATTTTTGACTGTAAAAAACAGGGCAGATACCGAAATATATGCCTTTATCACACTTTGGTTGATAAATGATGTTAAAAGATTTTTCTAGTTTGATTTATACTGGATAAATCTTCCAACATCATTTATTGACCAAAGTGTGATGAAGGGATACATCAATAAATCGATTGGTCAAACCTGGATCAAAATTTCGGAATTTTGAACGAATCGGACAACTTCACAAATATTGAGTCAATATATTTTTGAGTCGGAAGGAGAAGATCCAATTACTAGCGCGAATCTCAAAACAGCCCAAAATTTAATCAAAAAACCGGAAAATTTCGATAAAACTCTTAATAAAATCTTTTTATTTTTTTCGTATTTTTTTTTAAAATATCGATAATTTTTCATAAGTGGTATTTTCATCCCTATGCTCTGTCAGATAAGTACTTCCGTTCATAGATTAAATTCCTTGTATAAACAGTTAAATAAGAAATATTGGTTTGTCTCAATTTGAAAAACCGCAGCGGTTTAACAGTTAAACTTCTTGGAAGCGGTTAAACTTTAACCGCTTTCAAGAATTTAAAAACGCCTTAAAAAGTTTGAAAATGATATAAAAAAACTTTCAAAATCCGTTTGTTTAAATATTTTGCAACTAAATACTTAGTAAAAATAAAAAACCGGACAAAACAACAAATTTCATGAAAAATTAATAAAGTCATGAAGTCATTAAAGCGAAAAATCATAACGAAAAAATCAGAGACGAAAATTCAAAAAAAATTATTTTCACATGTTTAACATTTTTTTGAATTTTTGAGAAAGTCTGGGATTTCATACATTGAAAATTATTTCCATGTCACAAAAAATTTCGATAAAACTTCTTGATCTCCTTTTTCAATTTTTTGAATTAAGACACTATAGAAATGCCGTGGAATCCTTCAAATTATTGTTTTTAAATAAAACGCAACCAACTGAACAAGAATTTTGAAATTCTTCTGTATTTTTTTCTGTTGAAAAATGATCCGTTGTGAGAAAAAATGTGTAAATTATGAATATAGGAATCTCCGTGATGCTTTGACAACCATTTTAGTATAACTTATCCTATCTTTATAAAAGATTCACATCTAGATGTTTAGAAGTTACGAAACTGAAATAGCATCAGGCATAAATTAAAGCACATTATTATACCCCTCTGAGTCGCTCAAGCAAAGCCTGGTATTGAAATAGGTATTGAATATATATTTTCTCCTAATGGATTTTCCGAAAAAACTGGAGAGAAATTAAATATCATATTGAGATGACACATATTTTAGTTCAAAATATTGTGTGAATTGCACTGACTTTATTAAATTATTATTTTTAAATTATGTAAATTTTAGATTTTTGAAATTTCAAAATCTTTATTTTTCATATATATATATAAGTAAACGCGTTATTTACGAATTCTTTCATTTTAAGCCAAAGTTTTCGTTTTTTCAGAGCAAAAGATATCATAAAACCTGGAAATTCTCTCAAAATACAACCGAACAGTGTTTTCGGGTTTATTTGGAAATTTTTGAAGAATTTTTTGATCAACAAAGAAGGCGATCTGTTAAACTAGATCTGTTTTTTTTAAATTGTTTTGATGGAACTATTGTGAAAAAATACGCAAAATTTATTTGCCTAGTTAACGCACATCATACCCTGGTTTTCAGTTTTATATTAATTTATAATTTCAAAGACTCAGGTTAATTTGATACATAATGAAGATTTATTTTGTAGCTGATTAACAATTCAAAGAAATTTGAGACTTTTATGTGTTCATTGTTGTTCAAATCTGTTCCACTGAAAGTGTCTTATTCTAACTACACATCAGATAAAAATAGTGTTGCATATCATAAAACACTTAAGATTATTAAAGGTTGCCAAGAAAACTTTTGATACAGCATCATCGATATTTTCACAACTATCTGAGTAAAACTTAGTATTATTTTAACCTTTTTCGACCAAATCAAAAAACCACGACAGTACTCCATCATTTTGATAATAGCATTTAAATTTAATTATACTTTAGCCGACGTTATTTATGAACAGGCTATTAGGGTTGATAGTTTAATTAATAAGTTATAATGTATAAATGTGATATGTAGATTTTTGAATAACTTGATAAATTCAGCAAATTTTAACTACCAGCACATTATCGTTGATAACATTATAATATCACTCAATTATTTGTATATATTCATGTTCATATGAAATACTAGGGATAGAATGGTTCACAAATGAAAAATAATGCTTGGTCGAATTTTTTTCACAAATAAAGTTGGGTGTTTGAATAATCTAATCATGATATTCTACCATTGATCAAAATGAACAAAAATGTGAAACGTAATAGATAATTGTTATTTGAATAAGATTAAAGATCTTCAACAAAAATTTTATCAAATAAAATGTAAAATTTTGTGAAATGTGGATGATCTGAACATATAAATCAATTATATTTCCAGAATTTTGCTTCCATTCAAGTGTTCAAGTTTGAAATTATTTTTTTGCATTTGTTAAGAATTCCAAATATACGAATTCCCGTTTTTTTCAAAATGCATATAGAAAATTCTGTGAGCGTGGCTTTCATGAGCTTTGTTCAAAGGGTTTCCTTCCTTCGAAACTGCTTTTCAAAAAATTTGTTTAATTTTATTTTCAGTCGAATTTCTATGAAAAGTCTAAAAAAAATTTTCTGTGTGAAAATCAGTCAAAATATCAAGGAATAACTAGAATTTTCATTTCAGTTTTGATAACCATTTTGAGCAACATATAAAATGTATCATAGATGAAATTTGTCACTAGACGCAATATTATAGTCTATAGTTAACCAACGATGTAAATTCCCGATTAAAAGAAGGATGTTAACATAAAAATCATTGATGCTATAACAACATTTTTGAGTTTAGTTATTGGTGATAAATAATTGTTTTTATTTTATTAACCGATCATAAAAATTTGTATTATCCCGGTCTCTATAGAAAGTCCATATAATTCAATAATATATTTTACGATTGAATCAGCTCTAAGATATGATTATGACACAAAAAATGTAGCTCATAATATATTTCAGCAGGAATTACGTGAAATAATCCACTTTTCAGAAAATTATCAGATCCTGCTCGCTGTTTTTTATTTTCTCCATAATTCAATTTTTTCAGCACATACTTTTTCAAACAAAGAAAAAAAAAGTTTTTTTTGACTTTCAAAAAAAACGAAAATGTTTGTAGGTACTAAGAAATTAAAAATAAGCAAAAAATATCAGATTTGAGTAATTTCAGTTTTTAAAATGATGCAAAAGACAAAAATTGATCTTAAACATAAGATGACATATGAATCATCGCCATAAAAATAAAAAGTACAATGAAAGCTTAGCTAAAATAAAAAATTCGGTAAGTTTAAATTTCATCAAATAAGAAGTGGGCTTGGTCAAAATTTCAGAAAAGTTAAAAACTTTTGTTTCATTTCAGCATGCTTTTATTTGAAAAAACTTATTTGAGTTATTTTCTCGTTTGTGAACAGCGCGTGTTCCTCCATACCAGTGACTCACTTGGCTTACTATTTTAAAGAACTTGAGTTTGCATCAAATATCAATATTCCAAAATAATAAATGATTTTTTCAAGGAAACAAAAGCCCTCGAATTCCAGCGTGCAAAAAATGAAATCCAACCACCAATATTGAATCGACCTCCCATGGTTCCAGCACAAATAACCGCGGTTCCACCGGTAGTAGATCATGCTACAGAAGATTCGAGCGAAACTTCCGGGATCGGATCCAGCACGAGTCGATCACCAGAATTGGGAAATGAATCAAGGCAGAAAAATCCAGGACAATGTAATTCTCAGCAATCATCGTACAAGCCATGTGAGGGACAATTATGTGTACCAGGTAAATTATTTTTGACACAGAAGTGAATTCGATCTCCAGAGTAAATTCTGTTTTTTATTTGGTTTATATTTGAAATCACAGATTATTTTTAGTTTTGTTATTCGGTTTTATGCAGTTTCTAAATAAAGTCCCTTTTCACATTATCCGGGATATTCCGGCCCTGTATAGTTAACGTAGTGTGTTTCAAATAGTGGGGCCGGGATATTCCGGAAATTTTTCACCACTAATTCATACAGAATTTTCTTATTGTCCGGACCAGGGATCGGCATATGAAAATTGAAACTGAATCGTATCGTATCTAGTGGGGGGGGTGATTTGAAAACTGGATAGTTTCGTATCGTATCAGATACGACGTATCTAGTGGGGCAAAATAAAAATAAGATCGTATTGTATCGCAAAAAACTGATACGATTCGATCCGAAAATAACGATACGATTCAATTATGCCGATCCCTGGTTCGGACTTCGCAAAGTGGAACAAGTAAGGGAATTGTAATGTAAATGAAAAGATTCCCTCATTTTTGCTTAAAATTGTGAATTGAATTTTTTTATCTTGTAGTAAAATCTTAATTTATACAAGAAAATTTTATAACACAAATAAAATACAGCCAGCAGATTATTTTATTGTTAATAAACTTGTTAGGAAATTTTCTTTATTTTGTGATCCGATATACTGAAATATGAAAAATTGCCTAATTTAGACTTTTTTCATTTTTAAAAAACCATAAAAATTTTAAGAAATCGATGAAAAATATATAAAATTTAGAAATGTTTAAACAGTTTACAGAATAACCAGCTAAAAACCGTGTTAAAGCACTCATTGTCTATGAAAAAACTGACACCACAATTTTTTTCGTCATCATGTAAAAATGTTTAAATCGTCTAACCAGAAAATAAACATATTCCTTTTTTTTCTTCATTCTTGATAAAAATTCTTTTGTTTCGCCTCATGACATCAATTGATTCTGCTTTCTATGTTCACATTTTGCCACAAATATGCCGGTTTTATATGAATAAAACATTATTAGAATGCTTGGTTTCACCAATTATTTATAGGCTAATAAGAAAACAGTTACAGAGCGTGTTCACGTTCATTGCAGGTCAAAGTATAAACATGTATTGAACTGACACCAGAAAATTTTAATGGTGCAAAGTAGATCATGGTAGATAAAAAGTCCATAAGTAATAGACTAAAAGTTATAGTTCATAATTGGACCTTCGTTAACACAAATAAACGACTTGATAGAAAGGTCGTAGTTTTATAAAATCTGACGAGTATAGTTTATGCCGTTGCTCTTTTTTTCCAAGTCTTGTTTCACTTACTTAGCACCATTTCAATTTTTGGTAAATATATTATACAGGGTGTAAGATTTTCCCCTTCTTTTTTCCAAACTGGTTACACTTGATTTCCGCCGTTTTGATTGGTTGAATCTCAGACAGCGGAAATCAAGTGTAACCAGTTTGGAAAAAAGAAGGAAAAAATCTTACACCCTGTAAATTTATAATGTTTATTGTATCAATTTTGCCTTCTGTATTTTCTGACGTTTTTTTAACAGGTTCTGAGTCTGCACCGTATAACTAAGCCCGCGAAAATGAATAATATATGATCGAGCTAAACTATAATAACGTTAATTGATGCTTTCAACAAACGGTTGGAACATACAGTGAAATAATTTCGAACTTAAGAAGTGTCATTTAATAAGAACAAAAATAAATTATACAGGAATTAGTTCAATGGTAAAAACAGAGATAATTTTTTATAATTTTTTGTCGGATTTCATTTAACGAAAGTCGTTATGAAATTTAATTATCAACCGAAATAATGTGCTGTCGTCACAATTTAAGTCATGTGATAAATCTTAATATATTTATCTTCTTCACCGACGATTATTTTTCATTAAAAGGACAAATTGAAGAATATAAATTTCTGTCGAAAAAATTTTTGACTGAATTTTACTAAAACAGCAATTAAAAGAGCGGTTTTCCGAAAAATATGACTCAAGAAAAATTTACAGACTCCAAAAACTGTCGAAGATTTCTTAAACTTTCCAAAAAAGGGTCATATCGTTTTCTGTTTAAAAGGTCAATATAGCACCTGATTCAGCTTTCATCATCATAAACTAAGCATTATTCGCTTTTCAAATTTACAAAAAACTCGTCGAAAACCATTCCCCTTTACAAAGACTTACAGTTACTATTTGCCTAGCAAGCAACGTAGACTAAACAGCTTTACATGTTTTAACTTCACCGTAACTTTTTTCTACTTTTTTGTTACATTTTACCTTCCGAAAAACCAAAGATAAACATAACGCGCCTTAAGTAATTGTCAAGGGTGGCTATTATTAATTATGATTCTGAATTAATCTGAGTACACCGGTTTATTAGTTTTATGAGGAGCGGTAGAATTAATAATGTTTTAGGAATAAACTCAGAGGAAGCTCTTCCGCGATGTCATTTTTGAACTTTGAACATGATATTCACTTTTTAATCTTTTTCGCATTGTTTAAAATTTAAAATCGGAATGGAACAAACAATATGTCTCATAAACAGTGCAAAAAAAGTAATTCTGATTATATTACTGAGACTCTCTTAAAATTAAGGGAAAATTCTTCCAGAACTTACTTAAATTTTAACGTGAAAAATAAAGAGATACAGTAAGTTGGTCAAAAATTAAGTTTCATCATATTTATCCATAAAATGAAATAGATATACCAATTAACTTCAGAAATCCAGATTCTGGTGGTTCTGTTTTTGAACGTTTCACTTTATTCGAGCTCAAAATCGACGAATTAAAAAAAATTAGCAGTCAACTATTTATTTTGCTACAGCAACATGAAAACGGTATTATTTCTGTGTATACCACAGGCCATTGTCGGCAAAAGTTTTAAAATTTCTGTCCTGTCCACAGATAATAAGGACTTACACACCTGACTATCCAGCACTAAAATAAATTTCGAAATTATCGGAGACCAATTCATTAATTGGCTTGCAATTTTATGTTGAAGAAAGAAATTAACATCATTCGAATTTGACATTTTCAAAACATTCATTATCATCATTAAGATAAAAAACTTTTTTGCAAAAATTCAAGGTTAAGTTAAAATGTTTGATAAAACAACAAAAAAATTAACCAGAATGTGTCGAAAACAATTCAGATCAGTTATAATCCGTCGATTTTTTAATGTAAATGATTACTAGATATCTAAAACAATTATCGAAAGCCGGTTTGTATATTTCAAAACTTGCAAATAAATTAATGTCAAGATATCTTTAAACGATAATATTTATATTTTTGACGTATCATCAACCGTCTGATAATTTTTGGATTTATTTGTCAGGAAATAAATCACTCACTTCCTGATAAATATAAATATATTCATCGGATGACTGCACTTCAAATAAACTTTCATTGAAAGATACAAATTATTATGCAGCCTAAGTTTTCAAACGTCTAGACAATTTTCAAAGTTCTTAACAATTCATCAAACTAACTGAAGAAATTAAAAATTCAAAAAACGGAAAAGCAAACGTACCCACATTTATTATTTATACATACAGTCACTTTTCCACAAAATTTTTAATTCTTCTGAAACTAGTGAAGATTAAAAAAAATGACCAACTCGGCCTGATAATTTGGCAAATTGCTAGATGAATATTTTGAAATTTTTCGTGTCATGCAATTTTATTATCAGAATATTCTCTGCTCACACTGATGTTAAATCTAGGCAACCAGCCAATAACTGCTCGGAAATTAGTCTTCTCCCAGGCTTGGCCGATTATTTTTGCTGACTAGATTCACATAACTGTTAACAGGGCAATAAAATAATAAATTTGCCTGACACGAAAAACTTCAAAATATTTATCAGTAACGTGCAGTTGAAAACAATATTTTCAAATTCTAAAAAAAAGTGTATGTTTGTTTATTTTCCTTTTCTAACAAAAAGCCATAGCGACCATTCAGCAATTTTGATCGTTATTCGATGAAAAACTCCCGATTTAATTAAATCGTTGGAAATTAACATTATGCATGTAAAAATTCAGATTGTTTGATGATGCAAAATGTAATAAAATCAAAAATTTGGTGAAGTTGCCGAAGAAGGGGCCTCAGTTTATTCTTAAAACAAACTTGATTATAACGTCAAAAACGCATTTCCAACTAATAAATATAAAGTGAGGTCGTTTGAATTTATATTTAACCCAAAATGCTTCGAAAACGCTGACGGACGCTTAGCCTACCTTACTTACCTTTTAAGATAACGTTATAAAGTAATAAAATGCCTGAATGCGTAGGTCAGAGATTTTGATGCATTTTGGGTTTTTTTGAAAACTTATTGAATAATGTTTTTCGAATTTGAATATGTGAATTTAGTTAAGAAGTCAGCGTAGTGGTTACGTATCAAGTCATGACTATTTTACCTTGATTCGATTCCCCGACTATAATCACTTTTTTAATGATTCAAGCGGCAACAAACACGACACCTGAAAAACGAAATTGCAAGGACTACATGTGAACGATTCCCTTTTTTTTCAATAAATATCGGAATTTTAGAAATTGACATTATTGTGAAAAAGCCTATTTCAAATAGGTTAGAAAAATTCGTTCATAAAAAACATCAGGAAAAGTCATTTCAAAACATATCAATGCCCAAAACTACCACCCAATTTTAAATAATTCACTTTTAGCTATCGGTATGGATTCTGGCTGTGACTCAAAACGATTCATCTGCCCTTATTGTCAAAAGGCCTTTCCCCGAAATGCGAATCTGGTCCGACATTTGCGAACTCATACAGGAGAACAGCCATATGTTTGCGAAATTTGCCAGCGAGGTTTTTCAATTTCCTCAAATTTACGAAGACACATACGAAATGTTCACCGGTAAGTTTCACAAACAACTCTTTATAGATCTGACATAAATTCAGTCTTTAAAATTGTGTCAGATCTCAAAACATAATGTCGCTTTGAAAGCGATCTGTCTTCATTTTTATATAAGGAAAGCTTTCGCAGTACATTATAATTTTATGGATGTTCAGCCTGATTAATGGCGATTTTGAGCCGATTTTTTTCAGCCATGACGTTAGTTCCTAATAACAAACTTAATTTTTGGATTATACTTTTTTTCAAAGAAATTACTCACTTTTGTGAGGTTAATTCAATTTATGAAGGTTCTGACGGTCTTCTGGAAATTCAATTAAAAATTATTTAAAACTCCGTTAACAACGTAACTGATAATTATTATTTTCCCAAAAGATTGTTTTCATGCAAGTACTCGATCATTGCGCCAATGTTATAAATAATACGAAATTCACTTATAAGCTCATCTATTCCATACGATCTCCGGGTGAAAAAAATAATTTTAAAATTTTTTCAAGCAACAAAAAATAAACACAATGATAAACTGATTTATTTATTTTAGTTAATTAAGGATGAAGCATAGTTAGACACTGAAAATTATAAAAAAACATATTTTCTACGTCAAAGTCATTTATTCCGACTTTTCAGCCCTGGTTTTTCCTTTCTATGTTCACCAAACAGATATATTGACCATTCAGCAAAAACGTCTTAATTACTGGCCGTTTGATTGAAAATAATATAAAGCGAATGTCCGTGTTCTTGGTCTGCGGTGATGGTTTTTATCTAACTTTTCAGCATTCATTTTTTTTGTGAGATTAATTTTGTAATCCATCACAACTTTTCAATTTTGATAATTTGTCTCATGCGCTATAATTAAGGAGCGAACCGGCAAACTTTCTGACTAAACCATAACAGCTGACCTTAATTATTTGAGCTAAAATTATCCTTAATTATTTGAGCATAAATTATTCATAGAAAACGACTAACATAGTGGCTTAGATCCGCGGACCTCCGCGCTATATGAAACCGGCAAATAAAATTTAAATCTGGTTTTTTCACCGGTAAAAATACCGGCAAAAAATAGAAAAATGTTAATTTTTTCCTTTTCAAATTAAACGCATTAATTTTCTTTCGCGTTTTTTGCTAAATCCCCTAATTCAGAAGTTAGATTTTGGCCCGGTTCGTTTCCTAGCTATATATATATACAGCTAGTATATATATATCTTCTTTTAAATAACATCTATAAAGAATGAATTGAATTTATATAATATAGACCATGCGGACAATTTTCAATATAAATACACTTTTGTTACATACCGTTTGATCGTTATAACACCAAATTTTCATATTCTTATAATAATTATGATAAGTAACAGAACTCTTTAAAGTTATGTTGACGATCATAATAACATAAACGATCAATATAGTTTATTAATATGTAAATTTATGCTCAACATGGCAATTAATTTTTACTTTCAAATGTCTGATACGCTTCAAATCCTTCATACCCTTTATGGAGTTGAAATGAGTCTAGCTCGCTCCTCTCGGTTGTTAGTGATTTCCAAAATATGAGCTTTCAAATACAGAGTTTGGAAAAAAACAAACAATTTAATAACAATTGAAATTTAAAATATTTTCGATCTAAATTTTTTGTTAAACAAATAAAATTCAAAAAATGGTGATAAAAGAGATTTGGGAGATTGATACTTAAAAGGTTGAACCGATTATTTCAAACTTAAAGAATGATTTCTGTTTAAATATATTGATTTTTGTGCAAATAAATTAAATTTAACATGAAAAATTATTATTATGAAAACATGAAAAAAATTCTCAAACCAATCTGGAAAACATATAAAAATATTTTTTTTGGTAATCTGTGAAACTTCTTTGCTTATAGTGTATTTTTCGAAATTATCTTGAACACTAATAAATCGCCTTTAAAGAAAGTCGCTTCATATTTTATTGCGTTTTTTTAAGCCTTCAAAAATAAAAAAATTTAATTACCTAAAAGTTTCATCTCAACTTTGTTAAACCCTGTTTTATTTTTACCTGACTAAATTTCTCAAATCAGTCATTTAAATTTGTCATCTTTGAAAATTTAAAAAAAGACGCTAACTTATCAACAATTTAAATTTTCAATTTCAGTGGTGAAAGACCTTTTGGATGCAATTTCTGTGGAAAACGTTTTGGCCAGCAGACTAATCTTGACCGCCATATTCGAATCAAACATAATGCTGACCGAACAACTAACAACGCAATTTCGACCCTTTCAAACCTTTCCAGCATTTCGCAAGTAGCCGACCAAATTAATGATTACAAATTTTCATTACTGAGCCAAAACACCCAAAACGGACTTGAAAAATCGGAAGACTCTTCAGAAGACGAGGAAATGGACGATGAAATCAATGTTGATGAAGAACAGTGAAAAAATGTTAAATTTTCTGTTTGTATATTATTATTATGTAAAATATATTTAAATTTTTTTGTCAAAAACTACACTTACCGATGCTATATTAGGAAAATACAAAATTATTTGTTTGATTATAAAACAAGTAAATTTCTGATTTATTATTCAGTAGTTTCAGGGGTGTTGTGGGAGCAGATTTATTGTTGTCCTTGAAATCGTAGAAAATACATTGAAATATTGATTTCAGATCCTAAGAGGATGGATCCTTTATATTTGAAGGATTTAAAAATCCCAGGATACTAGCACCCAATCAAAAACCCTCGATTGCATAATAAGCCGATTTCGGCAGTCAGATTTGAAAATGGTCAACTAATCAAGCGCTCACATTCCGCAATTCTTTAATATTCAGCATCTGTCTTCTGAGGGTCTGTTATTCATATCCCTATATCACACTTTTGTAAATTTCCTGGCCGTTATACAGAAAAACACACTTCGATTGCTGATCAAGCTCGGAATATTCACACAAGTATGATAAAGGGATACAATTAATGAATGTTTTTCATTAACGTTGCCCACTCCCATTAGGTGTTGCATTGCTCAAAAATTAATACTGTCACATAAATAAAACGATGGACAAATGCACAATAAAGAAGTTGGTCAACTTTTGACCGCGTTCCAATTGATCATGAATTAATATTTAAGGTATTTATTTGTATTTCTTAACAATTAAAAATTGAATTTAATAAGTTTAAGATAATTGAAAAGGTCGTTACTGCCTATATTTAATTATCATTTTTTCACATGAAAGAAACAAATTTTGCGAAAATAATAGTTCTTCGAAAAAAATCTTCATTGGTCATTTTTCTTTATCAAAAATTGAGCTTATTCGACATCAATAATTTATTTTTGCAACTTTTAGTTGATTTAATTGGAAAAAACATTATTGATTGATTTATCAGCGGTTGTCGTACTACCTTTATTTCAGATTTTGATTATTCCCTTTATGACCCTTTTGCTTTAATCTTAAGAGATGTGGGCTGAAGAAGGAAAGCGGGCCTCCATGGTGGCTAGAAGGGGTCTTAGGGGTGTTAGGAGGTGCTCCCTCAACCCACCATCGCTTAGTTAAGGCAAAAGGTCATTTTTTTCATATTTGTAGAACTTTATTGAAAAGGATTTGTTGAAAGTTGTTACAGCCTAACAAATATGTAATCAGACCTTATGCATATGCCATAAGGCTGCACAGGGTGAAAGAGATTAGGCTGCAGATTGCATCTTAGTCTTATAACCCTTCTAAATAATACATTTATTATTTAGGAGAAACAAGGCCCGAAATCTTTTATTTTACTTCTGGTTTATTTTTAGGTCATTAAAGTGTAATGTTATTGTAATTCATTAGTTTTGTTTTAGCATTAAGGGGGTGGCATCGACTCGCAGACAGGAGTCAATTTAACATACGAAAATTAATTAGTTGTTTTACTTTTTTCTGCTTATTATCGTTAGCTGAACCAGAATAAATTGTGATTACTTATAAGAATAAATTTTTGCCTATTTTAGGGAAAGATTTGAGTCCCGAACTTTATTTTTGAATTCGTAAATTTTTCAAAAAAAAATCAGCATTACGAAATTTTCGCATTTTTTTGTCAAAATTATTTTGATCGTTTTTTTGAATCTATGAATAAAGAATAAAAAAAGCCCACTTTAATTTCATGCTGTTTACATATTTCTGACTGCTGTTCGAAAAATCATAATATGTTATTTGTCATTTTTTGGCGATTTTTTTAAAAATTATAAAAATATTTTCCGCAAATCAGTCAAATTTTTTATAGTCTGGTTTTTAAACTCTCCTAAAAATAAGGCGAATCACATATTAAATGTTTGTGGTATCTATTAAATATCCGTATGTCAATAATGGTTGGTCGCGCGATTTTCATTTTAAACTATCGATGAAATTTTAACCGCTCGGTGGTACACTCGATAAGTGCCATTGGCCACTAAATATTTTAAAATTTTATTGCTGGTCAAAATTACAAATAAATTTGGGGTAATAGGCGCCATTTCTTAGATAGTAAGAACATTTTTTATATCAAAACGCAATTTGAAGTCAATTTTTATCTCAAAAAAAGTTGTTTTCTCTACCTTTTCTGCCATTTTTGACCATTTTTCATGGGAAAAAACTTTCATATCAAAGGAAATTTTTTAATTAGCACACAAAAACAGACTTTTTAGCGCATTACACCCGACAATGTCTGAAGTTTATTAAATATCGTATTTAAAAAAAATCTGTAGTCGAGTTTAGTTGGAAATGGATGTACCGTGAAAAGTGGTTTTTTATATTTTTCCCAGATAATTAGTTATGTTAAAAAATTGAAATATAAACTGTTTGCAAGAATGGACACTTTTATTAAAATAAAAAAAAAATAAAAATTTTTCAACATTTTTCTTTCATTTATCGCTCTGTAAAATGTACCAATCTGCCGGATCGATCCCACCCCCTTAATCAAAAATGGAAATTTCACTGGAGATCAAAGAAGATGTTTTTCAGCTTTATTTTCATAAATTTACATATCTAGTTGTAATTCAGCTGGTGGTGATGCGCCAAGGGAAGTTTTGCTTTCAATTTTTAATCTGACTAAATCGGGCATTAAAATCTCGAAGGCGCTTCAACGATTCCAAAAGTACGGTCACACTCCTTTATTCGTCCGAGAAAATTAACTTGCAGGACGTCGATTTTTGACGAGCCGCATTCACATTTAATGCATATACTCCAAGGCTTCCTTGCTGCATTTATATTGATAGCAGAAAAGTGTATATATAAAGTTGAAAAAAGTAAACAATTTTTTCTAGTTTTGCAATGTCGTTAAAAAGTGAATATCTTTTAATTTTGTTACTCATTTTATAAAAGTATGGATCTGATCGATAACTTATTTCGTGATCTGAAAAATCTTACCCAAGTATTTAGAACCGCCGGTTTTCCTTAAAGTTACTCGTCGATTTATGGTTCTTTTAGCTCTCTTATCTACTTATTGCTTCACAGTGAACAAAATATTCATCTACAGCTATATATATTTTTATCCAAAGTCACTTATCTATACATGAATAAGTTTATTCAAAGTCTGTAGACACACCATAGCATATATTATAATTTTGACTCAATTACTGGTTAATTTGACGCTCTCTTGGTTACTTTGTTTTCAGTATTTGAATCTAAAAACCTTAGAATGATAAACCATTGATATATGAATAATAAACCATTGAGAGATACAAATTGTCAACGGAGAACGGTTCATTGAGTGAAAATTTTCAAATTTCGAACCAGAAAAATTCTCAGACAAATGCTGAAAAGCCAATTTTGGCGATGTCCGGTTTTCAAATTGCTTTCAATAACTTCGAATTTCATTAGTACTACACTATGAAAATCCAACTGACATAAAAGTGTCCAATAAACTTTGAACTAAACTTGACATGCAGTCATCGCTCCCTAATTGGAACATCCCTAACTAGAACACAACGCCCTTACTGGGACACTTTTCTTAGGTCAGTGAGTGTTAAAGTTATGAAACGATGACTGTTATATAAATTCTCGACTTCACTTTTAGGTCTATTACTGAAATAATTTGTAATATGACGTGAAACTGTCATCTATCAAGAGATTTGTTCCACGCTATTTATTTGTTTTACATTATTTTGACAGCTTTACAGGGGCTCTGATATCATCAGCCCGATATCGCCGAGTTTGCCGAAAAACCTTCGCAATTTCACGTTTTCTAGCTAAAATACTTTCCGTGCCAATATCTCCGAATGTGAACATATCGCCAAAATTGCTTGGAAAAAAACTTTCGGCGATATTTTCCCCCTGTAGTTACGTTCTTCGTACAACATGGCATATAAAATCAAGAATTTCTTTCCTCAAATTTTTATTGTTAATAAATTATGTAACGTATAAAACTGTTTTTGAGTCTTATTACAATCATAATGATCCCAATTGTCTGTCATAAAACTGATATCAACGCTTTGAACCTGTTGTGCACCGTGATATAAGAATAGTCATTAATCGCGATAACTTTATGAGGGTTTTGTGCTCAGTGACACATTCGCTCATTTCCTTTATTTCTATAAATTTTTATTCGGCTTTATCGAAAATCATGCCGTTGCGTCGAATTTTATCATGACCTCACAAAAAGGACAAATTTCAATCACATCACTCGATTGTCTTTTTCCTGTGATTACATCAGTCATTTTTTTTTGTGGCGTCATGATAAAATGCGACGCAATGGCAGGATTTTCAATGAAGTAATTTGGCTTAATTTCAGAAAAAATGAAATCTTTGGAAATTTCTAGAATTAAAGAATTTTTACGGGGTTGAGCTCTTAGTTCAACAATACCCATAAAGATTCTCGGTCATAGCGAAGCCCCCACAAATTATATATTTGGGATAAATAGAAGATTTGTTTTCAACTTGACACTTATTGTGTCGACAAAGCGAATAATGCGTGCCCTCTGGAAAAAACTTTCAAATTCTCGGGGCTACATTGCCTTATTGAACAGCTTCCGCTCTCATTGGTCGGTTCAAATTTACTATACACTAAAAATTTTCGATTTTCAAATGACAAGATAAAATAAATAAGACCACAAATCTACTTTTCAATTTCAAATTATAACTTTCTTTTTTTAGATCAAGTTAATACTTAACGTTTCACAAATGATGAAGTTAATAACGAATATTCATTAAAAATTTTCTCTCACGGGACAAATTGTTCTGAACTTGTCCATCATTAGCTTTAACCTATATCGCCTACACCCAAAATCAGGTCTATGAATGTTGTCGCTTTTCGCACGGTTATCTGATGTTTTTAGATACTCTTATTTCTCGATACTGAAATTGCGAAATAATCTTTTAACACTCCATATTAATTATTCCGGAAGGTTCTCAGTTAATTAATCATGTCGACGAGATCGGTCATAGCGGAACCACAAGCTCCTTGATGATTTCAAATAATAGTTTATTTTACACTTTCGCAAATCAAAAGAAGATTACAGCTGAGGTTAAACCGTAAAGTATAACTTTAAAAATTGATACAACAATATTTTAATTTGTAAGCTTCAAGGAAGAATTGGTCGCAATTAGTGAAACAGACATAAATTTACAAATTTTTATTAAAATACTCGTTTCGGAAAATGTGGACAAAAACGGGTTTTCGTCAATATTAGTGCTGCATGATTTTTCTCACGATGAAAAAAAACCTTTGAGCTTTGTGCACGTTCTTTGTGGTAAACATCTACTTTCAATTTTAGATTTATCTTCAAACCTTAGCGAGTTAATGCATTTTTAAGAAAATCCCATTACTTCTGAATGGTTGTTTCTGATTTGGCGCCGGATCATGGCTCCACGATTTCTTTTTAGAAGCAAGATTATTCTAAGTTTATTTCAAAACTAAAATCCATATGTTCGTGTTATTTCTAGTACTTCACCAAATAGACCCTGGAAACCATGTTTTTGGTCTTTAAATGGGACCAGTACTCAATTAATTTGAATAAAAATGTATGTTTAGGCCTTTTCAGCAAAATATGAGCTAGCTGATAATAATGTCGTATAATTACGTCTTTCATTGTTTATGACTATGAATATTTAAGAACAAAAAATCTCACCCTGAAAATTTGGCGTTGAAATTTTTCGCTAAAAATTTGGCGATGCAATGTTATTGCACTGAATTTGTTTCGCGCTGAAAATTTTGAGTCATTTTTCGAAACATTTTTGAATCGGCACTGTTAGCATAGCTCACCAAGGCTCAACAGACTGCTGCGATTTCACCAAAACTATTTAAAATTAATTCTGTTAGTTATGATAACGTTTTCGATTTATTCATTTTCAACCATTATTTAATAATGAAGAACTTGCCGTACAGATTTCAACACAAAAAATGTTTCGAACTTGGAGGCATAATAAAATACCAAAAATTTTACATGCCTATTTCTAAAAATTTCGAAAGTTCTTCTTGTTTATTGAGGCTATGCCGATTCATTCTGCTGAAGAATCCTTCAGCGTCCAAACGATGTTGGTGCGAGCGGAAGTTTTTCTGTAATATTTTGGAATGGGTTGTGAAATATTTGTATTCGAGCTTATCCGTAGAAAGACTTAATTTTTGTCCTTCTAGTAGCTGCTGTTTTTCGGACAGATTTGGGTCATCATTGGGTTTTTTTGAATGTTTAAATTTGGATTTGTAAGTTTTGCAGTTTTTAATATGTTCGCAGATAGCGGTTTTATCGCTATTCTGTTGGTGTTCACTTATGCGTACATTAAATTTACGTTTACTTTGACCAATGTTATTTTTGGAGCATTCACATTGAAAATGGTATACGCAACTTGAAGTATCAAGAAAATCACTTTTGGGTTTATGTTTATATGAGTAAATGTCGGTTATTTTGATACTGCGGAAGCAAGTGTTAATTGCAAAATCAGGGACGAAGTTTTTGATTACTTTGACAAGTGTTTTTGCTAGGGTGTCTACCATGTGGCTTTTGTCATTGAGGCTAACTGAGTTAATATTTTCTTGTCTAAGGTTTTTTTATCATCAGATAGAAACATTTTTATCTTGATTCCACTAGTTTTTTCGGGTTTCTATCCCAAGCAAATAAATCGCGGAATTCACTAAGAGCCTGAGAAACCTGTTCTTCATCAGAAAAACAATCCCGGGTTTAGTGCAACCGTGTAAAGATGTTGTTAGCTTTATATTTATATGGTGAGATAGATTATTTAAAATTTGTAAAACAGTTTTTTCAGCCATTTTGACAAATTTCCTTAATTTTATTTGTCCACCTTCGATAAAATATTTAAAATTAGTTTTTTTTTTCTGAAAAAAGGGAATGAAGATACAAAATAAAATGCGGTTTTCAACCTTTGATGATTGCTGAACCAATCATGAAGCTCAAGAACTTCAGCTGGATGACTGATTTGAATGTAAAACAGTAAATCGTCGATTCACCCGGTATTTGTTCTTGATCTAAGCAGATGGACACGGATGGTTATCTGGAAACGACGGCTGAAAAACATTGCAGAATTGAAGGATATATTAAATATTTATTTCTTAGTTTCTAACAGTATTTTTATTAAGAGCAAAATACGAAATTTGAGCGTCAAAAAATCTTTGATCTCGCCCACCATCTTTTTAGAATCAAAACATTGGTGAAATGGGACGCAAATTTCAAGTGCATAAGATTTTTGTAAATTTGGTTTAATAGAAGGATATTTGAAACAAATTGTCTCTTATCCATTACGCGATCTTTATTATTCAAAATTTTATTGCGAGCATTGTAACAAAACTGTTTTAATTTCACGCAAAATCATATTTTCGAACTTTTAATCACTTGAGTTGGTTCTTGGTAACATTTGCATCAGCATCGCTTCCAAGTACGGTTTTTTCGGCAAGTCCGTCGATTTAAGAACTGTCTTCAGTTTGTTTTAAAAATACTTCTCCCTTGAAACTGAATTAGTTCAACTTGCGGCATTGCCATTTTATTCTTGGGTTTTTGCGGCATTATTCATCACTTCACAAATATTCTCCGGGTGTTTCGGAAGGAGATCATGCCCGTTTTTAACTTAGGTTTGAATGGCAAAATCCCTTGTTTCACCCCATTATATAGCTAACCAATACACTGAATACTACACATATTTGGTTTGTATTCCTATCGCTGCAATTTTAATTCACTGTATTCGGTACAGGATTTTATATAAGAAAGTTGATTTTGGAAGATCTTAAACTTTACTAGCATTACCTTGTTTCACGGAAAAAACCTACAAAATATTTTATTTTTACAAAACAAATTTTAAGTTTAATTAAGTTATGGAAAAAACTTGACTGATTTAAACCGGCATAAAATTTTTGATCAAAAAAACGGCAAATTTCTCTCAACAATGAAGCGAAAAATTTAACATTTTCGAAATTATAATAAAATTATAATTGTTCGAAAAATTCTCGTAAAAATAAAAAAAAACTCTCCCAAAATATATTCATAATTAAGTCAGTGCACAGGTTCTGGTACCACTTCGCTCAAAAAACTCGTATTTGCAATGAACAGTGTGAAGGCGTTAATCACAATTGCAAGTCAGGCTTGTTTAACGGCAATTTGTTTCTCAACCCCCATTTTTTCCCGATCTTCTGCTTTAACCTTCTCATAATGAGTATGGAAAACAATTGTGAAGCCATTCTGTTCAAAAACCTGGTGCAAGTATAACATAAATTAAGAAATGGTTATTTACGAAAAAAATTATTCTGGAAACACAAGGGCAAATAAAATCAGACAAGATAGATTACCCTTTAAGAATCCTTGTACCAGGACATTCGGGTTTGGATGATAATGTCAAAAAATATTTTAACCCTATACTTTCATCATTTTCAAAAGTATGCACATATCTTTAAGACTCCACAAAAACACTCTTTGCACTTTAACAAAATCCAGTTTATTTTGTACACATATACTCGAAAAAGTTAAATAAAAAAAATTCGAAAAAAACGGAAACATTAAAGTTTCACTTAGCGCCATCTTACCATATTCACTTTTTCGCTCAAAATAAACAAGTTCGTTTTCACTTATATGGCTCCGGATAACATACGCCAACGACGTATGTGTTATCGTGAAGAAAAAAATTTTTGAATTTTTATTTTGAAATATCAACAGCTGGAATAATAATGATCCCCTGTTAAAGGAGGGTCACAAGAACTGCATGAGTTTCGAGAATAAAAGACTCACGTTGATTATTTTAAATTTATCATATCATTTTCCTAGAAAGCGAAAGAAAAACTAGATTCGTGTTGTTTCCGTTTTATTGCCAGACTTTAATTTGGCGGACAGACTAAACAACACTGAATGTGTAAAACAGACACCCAGGTTATAATGTGTCTTTTTGACACCTAAAGATTTATTTTTCACAAGCTAAAATATTCTCGACATCTTTTGACACCCGACACCACCTTGTGTTGTAAAAAGGATTTTTTGAATATTGACACTGGAACAAGCAACTTGTTGAGCTAAGCATTCCAATATGTGTTCTGAAACACTGATTCGCAGGTGGGCACTTGAATATCGTGCGCAGTTGAGCGTTTAGGGGTGGTGTGGGTGAATTTTGACATTTTGGAGGCTTTGTACGGCCAAACTGATAAAGATGAGGAATTTCTGAGGAGACAAAATGAAAGATCAATCCTATATCTCGAGATTCAATTTGCCACTTTAGTACCAAACCTACCAACCATCTGGTTAAACACGCGTCCCTTGCCTTTTTTAATGAAACAAGGATCCTAGAGCTTATATCGGAAAATTTTGAGATTGTGGAAACATCTGGGAAATTGTCTGAATTTTAGTGGATGGGAGCTATTTTTTTCGATTTTTGCCTCAGGGCTCAGCAATCTGGTTGAATATGCCGAAAAATGGTGTTTTTTGACGTTTTGATACAAGGCTTTTTCTGTGGAAATGCCAAAAACGTCATTTTCGGAATATAACTAGTCCAAGGGTTGATGAACATCGAATGGGAAGTACTTTTTCGAATTTCGGCTTGATTGGCTGTAAATCGACAAAAAAGTGCGCTTAATCGAAAATGGTGGACATAAAAGTGAAAATTAGAAAATGTGAAAGCCACCAAAAGATTCCTTGTATACGATTTTCTTGAAACGATTTTAGCAACTATGGTCTCATTGTCAACACAAACAGTGCTAGAGAGCAGAACGAAATATTTATAGAAAAACCCAATTTTTTTTCTAGAATCTGCTGTGTTGAAAATGAGACCATAGTTGCTTGTATCGTTTCCAGCAAATCGTATACAAGAAATTTCTTGGTGGCACTTAGATTTTCTAATTCTAACTTTTATGTTCAAAATTTTCGTTTTCGCGCGCACTTTTTTGTCGATTTACAGCTAATTCAAAAAAGTACTTCCCATTCGATGTTCACCAACGCTTGGGCTTGTTATATTCCGAAAATGACGTTTTTGGCATTTCCACAGAAAAAACTTGTATCAAATCGTCGAAAAAAACACCATTTTCGGCATATTCAATCAGATTGCTGACCTCTCAGGCAAAAATGGGAAAAAATAGCTGCCATTCACTTATATTCAGACAATTTTCCGGATTCTCACCTAACTTAAACTTTCCGATATAAGCTCTAGAATCTGTTACTTTGAAAAAAGCTGAGGGACTCGTGTTTAAACGCGGCGTAAAAACCAGAGTATTCTGTCTTTAACAACTCTGTCGTTCCGCCATAGCCCATAGGGCATTTGTACAATAACACAACCCTTACTTCACATCAACTTACTTTCTGTACTAACTATAATTGGTAAATCTCACGTGACAATTATCACTACTTGCGAAAGCCACAGTTAGTACCCATTCGAAATAAAACGTCGAACCGGGTAAGTCAGAGATTTAACAAATAGAGATTTACCATTTACTTTATCCCTTCAGGTTGTTATTCAATAAACACAATATCAAGCCTAACTATCGTTGTCGTCAATCATTTTCGCAGAGCTCAAGATACCCAGCAGGATACTTAGTCAGGATAAAGATTAGATAACAGTTGCATACGTAGTTAGCCCTTAGAATACGAGTATTTCCACTCTATTCTTACGTGGTATCTGAAGTGGTAAAAAAACCTACGCCCGTAAAATTTCCGCTCGATCAAATTAAGTTTACAAATTTTCAAAAGTTTTCGTACCAAAATCGGTAAATATGGCTAACCACGCAAGTTTAGCTTCGACCATGGTCGCCCTAGAAGGGACATATTTACACGTAGACAAACTGAAAAATACAAACGATCTGGATCGCTTATTAAATGCGATCCACGTAGCCATCATTAAAGAACCACGATGCGATATGACAGCCGTACAGTCAATTAAATGGCTATGGCAGTCAGTAAATATCGCCGATCCGGAAGAATGTAACCCAGATTTGGAGTACTATAACATTCGCAGAGTTACAAAATTTGTAACCGATAAACGGATCCCAATATCACACAATCTGCAGAGGCTTACTTACAGGAGCTCACAGGGTATGCACCGACTTGATACAGCAAAACCGACTCGGAATTTTTTACTAGACTAAGCGGTCAAAAATCTCGTTAGCTGAGCGTTGGCGCGTAACGGCTCAACAACCCGGAGGCTGTTCGCATTATACTGCGCTGACACTTATATCAGAGAAAAACTCCTAAAAGGCGGTTTAAAGGGTGGAATCATTTCCGCCGTACATTTTGAGTCTAGCAGACATAGACGGAATTTTCTTTAAAAATACCGCCGGCCCTCAGAACTTTTTCAAGTTGTACAAAATTGCATAAAAAAGGCTTACAAACCACCCCAACCATTTTTCAAAAGTGTGTATGGAACTTGAAACCGCCTTAACTATGCACGTATGCGCCAAAGAGGCGAAAGAGCAATTAGACGAATCCGATACCCCAAGATATTTACTAAAGGGTCAGTATAAGTCGCGCCAATTACGAGATTTTTGATTGAAGCCATAGCTGTCAGCGGAATGGCACGAAAAAGTGGAAAAAGGCCGAAAGAACACCTCGCCGAAAGAATCACAGATTTGTCACCCCGAGTGCATATCCGAAACACCGGTTCAAATGGGCAAAAAGCATTTTAACCGTCGCTAGAGAGTCGAAAAAAGGCGAACAGCGAACCATGTCAACACGTGAACGAAATGGACAGCTGGGCGGATATCAACGATAAATCAACATCGAAACAATACCGACCAGTTATGTGAGCAACTGGAAGCAGTACTGGCAATCAGAGATAACCGTACAAAGCACAAAACCGGACGCCAAACAATAACAAATTTGGCAATCAAAACAATACCAACAATTAAACAAAAAAATTCGGTCAGAAACCTGGACAAAGAAATCAACGCGATTCCGCGAAACTCGTACAGGTAAAAACCGGTTTACTTAATAAAACGGTAAACCGGCTACAATGATTGAAATTTGTAAAGCATGTCTCAACCGGCCACAGCGATTATTCACACGAAAGATAGCTGCAAAGTCCGGTACTCGAGGGGTCAGAGCGGTAATTCGAAACCGGTACAAATTTACCGGTAGAATCAATCCCAAACGTAGCAAATTATGTCAATGACTACCTCGCTTATAACCCATGACTAGGCGGCCATCATATTTTCGCAATCCAGGAAAACAAAAAAGTCGAAAAAAGGTATATCCAATAATACACGTGAAGGCCGATAATTTCGGCGTAGGTATACCACTGACCCTAATGTGGGCGACTCTGGGGCGCACAACTCTGTAGTACCAAACAAAATACTACAGAGATTTTCCGACAAAATAACCAAGTCAGGACAAATTTAGGGCAGCAAACGGCGAAATTATCGCTCAAATCAAGAGAGCGACTTTTTTCGGTAACTTTAATCGATAAGCCAGAGGCAAAAATCGAAATTCGAGACGCCACTCGTCATTTCAGGCGAAAACATATCCCAGATATGTGTCTTTTAGGTAACACCCGATTTAAAGCCGTGAAAAAGTCGATCTCCTTTTTAGTGACAATTCGATTCGAATACCAAAATAACCGAATCAGAATGAATATGAAATTCGCAAAAATGTGCAATATCGAGGCAGTCGCGAGAAAATTCGAACATATCAAATTTGCGGTCAAAAGCCTGGATATCGAAAAGACAGAAATCGCTATGAAAAGCCAACCAGATGCCAGAGCTGCTTACAAACGACTCAGAGAAATTCAACACAGAATTAATCGAAAAATCGACAATTTCTGACGTGAAATTCAACGAAGAATTTTGTGAAAAACATCCGGTCTGAAAGAAAAGTGCACAGCCCTGCTCAAGAAATACTCAAACGTCACCCAATCAGACACAGGATGCCTAAGCCCACAAAAATGGGCAGTAAACGCAGTCATATCAGGTAAATGTTTAAAACCAAACCCGAGACAAAAGTATAAGAAAATACTCTGCGCAAGAAATGCAGCCATTATTAAGAAAATGGACGAAGACTACGCAAACGGCGTATTAGTTTTTCCAGAAGATCATAAAATCCCCCCCTTAACGTACTCAACATTTTAGTGTGGTCCGAAAAAGGACGGGGACGGAAAAGTGATAGCTTTTGACCACGACGTCCGATGTGTACTAACTTGTGACCAAAGAAAAACAAAATCACAAAAATACCAGCGCTCGAAACTGATAACCTAGATGAAATATCACAGCGGCAGTTCAGCATCCAAGGATGCGTTTAATGCAAATGTACCTATGGAAAAAAACTATGGGGGTATTTTTGGATTTTAATCCTACCCAAGGATATTGGTCCTTACGAGGTGCTGTATGGGTTGGGTAGGGTCAATGGGACTAGTTAGAAACGTTTTCAAGCAGTTTTTTCAAAATTCGACCATTGTATGTACAGATACATGGACGACGGATTTTTACACGCCCCCACCGAAAAAGAATTTTACAAGTTTTTGAACAATTTTTACAAGTGTTCAATTCAATAATCTACGAATTAAAGGGTCAAAATTAGAAACTTTTTTCAAAAAAATCGTTTTTTTGGGGTGGCGCTAGAGGGAGGAAAAATTTACCCCTCACCCGCACAGCAAAGTAAAAGCGCTCGAGTATAACCATGACGATATCAAAACAATATCGCAATTAAGAACTTACCCTCGGCTAGTACAATTTCTGGCAAAATTAGCATCGATCAGTCGACACACTTTTTGGCCTGCGTAGATTAGTAGCGAGAGAAGGACAAGAGAGAGTACCTTGGAAGAAAAAGGGGGGATTTTGATTAAAGACTTTATGAAGCAAAAGATAGGCTAGGAAAATTGTGCGAGTTGACAGCGTATAACGCAAAACAGCCCGCATACGTTTTCGTAGACTCATCAGGAAAAGGTCAAGGAGCTATCTTAGCTCAAAAAGACGAAAGCCAAAAATTCGTAATCGTTCGTTTTATTCTAGAAAACGCGCTGATACAGAAGATTTACCCCCGCGTCATCCTGCGAACTAGAAATAGGAAGGTATGACCGGCGGGTTAAACGCGTTTCGAAAATACATAGAAAACTCCCCTTTCCCCGTAACAGTTTTTCGACTCAAAAAGTCTAGTAGCAATTTGCAACGTTTTGCCGATAATCAAATACTACTGACGTTACAACTAATTAACAAGTTTTTTAGAGATCTATTAGGCTAGGTTAAGGGTAGTATACTTAGCGGGCAAAAGACGTCCACATGGGGGCAGTAAGACTCTATCACGCATGGACGCGCCCAGCTGCAACCCCAAGGACTGCAAAATCTGCAAAATCGCTCAGGTAGAACACACTAATGACGCGACTTTTGTTAGAATCAAATTTCAGGCCTATGCACCCATCTTAATTGCCTATTTAGTAAAGACCCAGAAACGCCTATTATGAAAGTCGAAATGATTTCGAACGTTATTGGACGAAAAACCCAAATTTCGAGTAATCAGACAAAAACCGCAAGAAATGCGTTCAAAGTCGCGTCACTAGTGGCGCCCGTAGCAAGGGGTCCTGTACGAAAAAAATCACGGTCAAGGAATTACTGGAAAATACAAAGTATCTCCAAGAACTCCAGACCGGGATCCGCTTATTCGAAAAGCGTTACAAATTCTACGCGATACGAGCAAGCACCACCCCAAAAGTAAATACGGAGCGCGACTTAACACATTGTTAACGTTAAAGAGGGCGTATATCGCAAATGGCCTAATAGTTTACATAAAGTTTGTACCAAAATTGGGCACACATACCCAAATAGTGCTTATCCCCAAAAACGCAGCCTCAATAGCCTGCAAAGCCATTCATAATGAATTCGGGTGTAAATCACCTACGCAAATTTACAATATGTTTGAGCGTTTTTTTGAAATGGAAAACGCCCGCGCTTTCATAGAAACGTTTTTGCGCCAATGTACCACGTGTTTACTATTAAGGCGCGAAACGCAAAAGCCCTTTAGTACTAAAAGAAACAGCGCCCCCAGATTACATCGGTGAAGTCATATTTTGCGACGAAATCACGCGCCAAGGCCGAAAGGGGACGCTATTAAGCTACTAGTAGTAACAGACGCATTATCACGTTTCGCGTTCGTAAGTAGATATAGAGGACTCACTAACTTCTGAAAGTTTTTAGATATGATAAGACAAAGTCTAAACGTTTTATGTCTGCTGAGGTGTAAGTCTGGGACCTCCACTATTATCATCAGAAACAGACGGGGCCACCGCCCACACAAGTGCGGAAACGCACGCGGCCCTCGAAAAAATGGGGGTATCTCTAGAAGTTCACCAGTCCACTACATGTACAAAAATCTGATACCGGCCCGGACGTAAGAATCAAAGCCATTCAAAGATTTTTGACTGTAGCTTTGAATAATTACAGATTGGACCTCAAATGAGGCCATATATCAAGCCAACAAAAATGTATAACAAAGTTTAACAAACTAAGTTTTGCAGCAGCTGAGCTTTTTACCAGGCGCCGCCTAGGGGATCAAACTGACATAGGTATCTCAGATCAAAAATCGCGAACGTCTATCAGACACGCGAAAAACTAACAGAGAAACCGCAGACAGAAGAAATGAAGCAAAAAGAAAAGCACAAAGATTGACATTTGTCCCTTATGATACATTTAAGGAGGGACAATCCATAAAGATACTTTAACGCTGAAAATAGGGGAATCAGGTAAAATTGCACAAAAAGCATGATAAAACCGACCTGAACAGACTTTGGGACAGTAAGAGCCATAAAACTGGGCCCGCCAAATCTTTTTCAGCTAAAAAGTCAAATATGGAAGGCCAAAGAGGAAACTAAAAACTTTCAGTATGGACGCAATCGACCAACTGAAACAGATTATCAAACGTCAGAATACATTTGCTTCCTAAGCGAACAGCAACGACGTAAAAACGTTTTTACAAACTTTTCCGCCCAACAGACCCTGAAAACGACCAAGAATTCGATATTTCACCTCAATATCACAGGCGAAAAACTCGATTCAAACGAATCAGGGCTCGGAGAAACTTGAAAACATATCCTGAAATGGAACAAATTGAAAATGATATTCTAAATCCTGACGAAACTATCTAAACGATTTTATGGTCACCTCCACACCGATGCCCAATCCGGTTTTTGAGGAAACTTATCAGATGCCGAAGATACACAAGTATCAGATTTGGCACATTTAGCCGTAATGGGCACAGAAAAAACAGCTGGCTCGAAATTTTGAACCAATCTCGAATTCGACCTCGACGATTTTTTTGATACTTTAGAAGGTTCTGCGAAGAAACAATAGAAATGTTATCAGCTACCGAATTGGACACCCCTGAAAATGATATTACAAATCACAGAGGCCGCCGATTTAACACCTATAAAGAGAATTCCTCACCCTTCTCCAAAAGTAACTAAACCTAGCCCGAACCAAAGAAATCGTGCGAAAATCAAACAGGGTAAAGAAAAACCGAACGATTTGGCTCGGGAAAACTTTTCGGGATATTCGGCCATGACGAAATCCCCTAAAAAAAAACATTTCTGATACAAATTAGTTCGCAGACTTGTTTCAGAAAATAAACTTTTTTTCAAATCAAAACCTTTTTTTTCAAAAACAAAATCCTTTCATTAGCAATTGAAGAAAAGTTAACAAAATTCGTATACTCCGAAATCCCAGCGATTTCAGAAATTTTTTCGAAAAAGGATCCCAAATAAATAAGGGATCATTTTTCGAAAGAAAGTTCTGAAATACCTGATGCTTTTTCGAGATTTTCGAAAAACTTTTTCAAAAAAACTTTTTAGAAACAAAACAAAAGTATGCAAATCAAAACAAACAAAAAGTCAAACGTTATCTACTATTGAACATGTTGTCAAAATGAGTACAGATTCTTTGAACAAAAAATGAAGAAATAGGAAAAGGCAGTAAATGTGAAACTACTATTTACAAAAAGTACAAAATACATATTGTTATTTTCATCGAGAAAATCCTCGACAAAACCAGCGTCGACATCAAAATCAGGCAAAATGTCG
This sequence comes from Oikopleura vanhoeffeni, assembly GCA_004367855.1. NCBI lineage: Eukaryota > Metazoa > Chordata > Appendicularia > Copelata > Oikopleuridae > Oikopleura > Oikopleura vanhoeffeni. Next base: position 130,422 of record SCLH01000028.1, read on the forward strand.
CCACAATAACATTATTTCAGGTTCAGAACCCTCAATTTCAAAATCTTCTTCAACAGGACAGCGTTTCCCAAATGCGAAAATTGCTCCTTCAAATTCGATCGCAAAACTCGCAACACCGACAAGTTGGCATTCATTGCCATGATCAGAATTCGGACAGCAGGGCACCGCCGGTCATTTGTTTCACAGAGGGCCGGTCCAAATCGCTTACGAGCGTCTTCGATTACGTCATAATCACCCGCGCTACCTTTTACGCGAGGTATGAGCAACATTCGGGCGCCGAATCGCGATGCGAGGTCACTAAAGGTACAACGGGGTCAATTCGGTTCAACATAATTTGAAGTAGAAAAGCCCCGCGGTCATCTAGAACCCCGCATCACCACATTGGTCACCCCGAAAAACACAGGCCCCATCCGGCCTGAAAAAAAAGAGGAAACCCGCGAAAATACCAAGTTGACCAAATACAAATAAGTATTCACAAATAGGACTACCTCCTCTAAGTAATTCTACTTAAGTCCAATTTGTGAACACCATTTCGGGTCAAGTTGGTATGGTGGGCTCTCGAAATTTCAGTACCGATCGGCCCGTTTGCAAATACCTGGAAACGAAAGGAGCGCCCGATTTCCACGCTCTCGAATAGCCCGATTTTTGATTTTGAAAACCAAACCCTCGTCACCTTCTTGTCAATAACCTTATTGCCATCAGAGAAACTATATCCGCTAAAAAGAAGATTTTACAAAAGGCACAATTTACGAAATTTCAACTCAAAATTCAAACATACGGAAAAACTTTTTTTCCTCTCAAATTCCGAGTTTTTCGAAGAAAAATAAACTCAAACTTTCTTTCGGATAAAACTCACAACTTTTTTCAGAAAAAACTCAAAACTTTTCAAAAAAAAGTCAATTCAATAGTATGTCAAACGTTTTAACTTAACCATGTCCGAGAGTATCCACACAGTGTCCTCCGTTTATCACACACAAAGGTCGAAAACTCTGCGCGGGGGGGACCCGACGCTGGTCCCAATGATCTTTTTCCGTACCAATCCAACAAGGGACAAGTTTCTCTCACAACAGGAACCAAAACTTCGGAACATTAACCGTCTTATTCGAAACCAAATTCAGTTTACAAGGATTGCATTCTACATCATCCGCGGCCCAAGTAATTATCGAGTTTTGTTGTGTCCCTTCAGAATATCTACCGGTTGATTCACAAGGACTGGCAATGGTCATTTTGCCGTCATGCGCAACAAATCTACACGGCGACAGTCCAAATCAACTTCATAGTAATTGCGAGGCATTTTACCAAAAAAACATTCAGATGCCAAACCGCCAAAATCGACCCGTCCCCTTCATTACATAACTCACCTCCGACATCCCTGTTTCTTTTTTCATCAAGTATGACGCAAACTTGGAACTTCTTTCCTGAGCGCGACAATTCGATTCACCAAGTGCCTGTAACATCAACATCTACTGGAACATTCTTTCCCCGCGCGATCTACAGAACATACAAAGAGGTTCAGGTCATTTTTCGAAAAAATAACAAAATTCGCCTTTTCTTTTCCGCAAAAACAGTCTACTTCCCAAAGATTCCCAACGCTCTCGAAGCCCAGCGATTTCGAAGTTTTTTCAAAAAAAAAAAAAAAAGTAAGCTTTTTTTTGGAAAAATTTTCGACAATACGGACACTTCCGAGGCCATTTTTCAGAAGAATGTTCCGCTTTTAAGATACCTTCCGAAAGCCCAGCGGATTGTCGAACATTTTTCAAAAAGTATTACAACGTTTGAGGAGGGTTTCGAATACCTGACACTTTCGAGGTGTCTTTCAAAAAAACAAATTCCTATATTCAAACCCCCTTTTACTGGCAATACAAAACCCGATACGGTTTTATTACCTTACGAAAGCGGAGAATCATCCCAACCGGTACCAGCGATCACACCATCAACTTGGAACGCAAAAGTTTCTTTAGGGTCTGTACCGGACAGTGATACAACACGACGGCCCAACCGGTTCGATTTCGGGCCCCAAACTGGTAGTTCGTANTGCTAGAGAGCAGAACGAAATATTTATAGAAAAACCCAATTTTTCTTCTAGAATCTGCTTTGTTGAAAATGAGACCATAGTTGCTAGTATCGTTTCCAGCAAATCGTATACAAGAAATTTCTTGGTGGCACTTAGATAATCTAATTCTAACTTTTATGTTCAAAATTTTCGATTTCGCGCACTTCTTTGTCGATCTACAGCTAATTCAAAAAAGTACTTCCCATTCGATGTTCACCAACCCTTGGGCTTGTTATATTCCGAAAATGACGTTTTTGGCATTTCCACAGAAAAAACCTTGTATCAAATCGTCGAAAACACCATTTTTCGGCATATTCAATCAGATTGCTGACCTCTGAGGCAAAAATGGGAAAAATATAGCTGCCATTCACTTATTTCCAGACAATTTTCCGGATTCTCACCTAATCTCAAAACTTTCCGATATAAGCTCTAGAATCCTTGTTACTTTGAAAAAAGCTGAGGGACTCGTGTTTAAACGCGGTTAACCAGATGGTTGGTGGGAGTGGTACTGAACTGTCTAATTAAATCGCGAGATCAAGGATAGATCTTTCATATGCATTGATGAGAAATGTTCTACCGTCATCAGTTTAGCCGTACCAACTTGGTACTACCAAGCCTTCAAAATGTCAGAAATCACTTACACCACCCCTTAAGTTACTTTGAATCTTTTGCTTTAAACGATCTGAGAAAAGTATTTTTCACGACAGTATCGAACTTTGAATGTATTGGTTAAATTTAAACGGGCTTATCAATGATATTAGCATGATAAATTATCATGCTTATATTGTGCCTTTTTCGGAACTCTCACTGTTTCACCAAAAATTTAAATTGTCGAATGCGAATTGTTTTCTTAAAGCATTCAAAGTTGCACAATATTCTCAAAGAAAACCCAAACTTTAATTAATCTATTGCAAAACAGAACCTCGTGTGTCTTTCTGACACCTAAATCTTATCATCTGGCTCGTTTATGTCTCTTCTTTTAAATCTATTTTAAAAGTGCCAAATGAACGTAAATATCAACTCTTAAAAGCTCGATTGGGGTACAGATAAAGACGTGCAAACGTGAACACTTTGTCTCATTTGAGATTTATTCAGAAATAAGCTAAATAGAGAAATGGTGACTTCCGAATTATTCAAACCAAATGGTGAAGACCAATTTTGGAAAATCTTGAAGGCCACGGTTAATAGTTTATGATTTGTTTCAAAATTCATTATAATACATTTCATAAATCACTGTTGAGACGACTATGTTTTTTGAAAAAAATTACTAAAAATAAAATATCGAGTATTTTTTAAATTCAATTTTATTCATAATTTTTNTTTTTATCAGGACTAGCAAAGTTATTACGTTTTATAGAATAACAGTTAAATTCAAAAATAATTACCTCTGGCTTAAAAATCATGAAAGTTAAAATCTATTTGAGAATCGTGAAAAGAAAAAACAGTTTCTTGTATTTTAAAAATGAAAATTGTCTTCATTATTATAATGAATACTTTTTATGAAAATTGACATTCAGCAAAATGTTCAGATAAAAACGACAATTTCTGATGAATTCGTGATTTATTTCAAATTAATTTTTCAATCAAATCGTTTTTTATGTTCTTTTTAATTCAAACCTTATTAAAATATTTTATTTTAATTTGAATAATAACTTTAATTTTAACACTTTGATGTTTTTCCCGGGATAATTGTATCTTTTAGCTATTGAAAGACTTTTTTCTGAACAGACAATCCCAATTATCTGAGAACGAATATTTGAAATTTTGATAATTTCCTATATTGTTTTTATAACTGAGTTATTTTTTAAGCTAAGGTTTATTTTTTTACAAGCTTGATTCGTGGTGTTACTCCGCTCAGTGCAAATTAAAGCTAATACAAGTAAATTCACAGTCAAATTATTCTAAGGTGATGAAATATGGCCACGGATCATTATTGTCCAACTTTGCGAGTTCAAGCTTGACTCAAGCAGCTTGAGAAGCTAAAATAAACTTGGACTTCATACGTTAAGAGAGGGTTTATTTGATATAGAAAATAGCCTGAAATTAATCTGTGGTTTTTTGAAAAAATAAATATTTTTGTTAAGTATTTTGACCTTCGACCGTGATAAGTGACCTATATTAAAATATATCTTAAAATAATTTTTAAGCATTAACACAATATTAATAATATTGATCTCTAAATTAGCTGTTAAAGAAAATAATAGACGTGGTTATTTTTGAAGTGAGAACCAATTATTGCAAATCTGAACCTGCACGCTCAATAATGGTTTTATTTAAACAAGCTGCTTACCAAGGTCAATGGTCAGTAATGAATCGAATAACCACCTTGTAAAAAGATCTTTATTTTATACAAAACCGTAAAATGAAAATAAATAATTTTTTCTGTGGTTGATTTATAATTTATACGAATAAGCTGGCAGCCAGTCAATGACTTTTGTATAATTTAGTTTTATATGTTAAATATAAAATATAATATAAACTTCATTGAGATCGTAGTCTTTCAAAATCAACAACATATGCGGAAGTAACTATTAAAATTGAAGCGGATTCCGTCAAATAATTGCGATATCACACAAGGAGCATCAAAGCCAAAAAAATATAATGATTAGAGGGACTTATCCATTTCCATTATTGTCATCCAAGATAGGTTTGAAAAGATGAAAATCTCAAAGTTAAAAATATAACTTTGGATCCGGAACCCGGATTCCGGCTGTGATACTGTTATGTAACATTTTGCAACTGTTCGACCTCTGAACGTCAATTTTATATCTCTTTTTTTATGAAAGTAAATTAAAAATTGATAAGCTTTCGATTTATAAAAATCATTTTCAAATTAGAATAAAAAATAAAAAAATTTTTACAGGTTAAGCCATGAATAACTTCGCGCTCAAAATGTCAGAAATAGTAAGCCTCGAAATCAAGCAATTTCCCATTTTATATGAAGTATACTTAGGGAGCGCAGCGGATTTTTGAAACAAAATAATTTTTTGTTTTGAATTATGCCAAAGATTTTCTTTCTCGTTTTTTTTATAACAGCAACCGTTCAAAAGTTTAAAATTTGCCGGCTGCGCTCCCTTTTTTTAGTTGTAATAGTGCATTTATTTTATGTCTTAGGGCAAAAAGTGAAACAAGTAATATTAAATCACAGAGGGGTATGACAGATATGTAATACAACAATATAATACAGTATTTTATTACATGTAGGCCAATGTTGTCGAGTGTAAAACTCTGATCCATCCATACCGCGTCCTGTCAGGCTGTCACTTGAGGATGAAGGATTGTTGACTTTATGAGAAAATCGCCTTCCATATCATCGAGCCTTCTCATAGGTATACTTACTTCGCCGGGTATTTTATAAGCCGGGAATTTGTCCCCCATCGTTTCCTTTGAAAATTGCGTAGGCGTTAAAACTTTCTTATAAACAAAAACAAATGTATACAATTGAAATATGGATGTGTTCATATGATATGAATCATATGGATTACCGGACCTCCGAGTACAAATCCTAAATATTTGTATGATACAAACAACGCAAGATATTAGCAACCAATCAAACCGTTTATTGCGGAATAGGCCGATTTCATTGGTCAGGTTGAGAAAGGATCAACCAATCAAATGCTCAGACTTCGCATTTGTCAAATAATTAGGATTTATACTCTGAGGTCCGGTAATCGATATCACACACGATGTCAGAAATACACTTTCATAATTCTAATGTTGTCACTGCAAAAATTTAAATTTTCAAATCATTGACAACATATCATAGAAAATATTAAATATATTTTCCGCCTACACATTTCTCTATAGTTAACTCGTAGACTTAAGACATGAATCTGTACCCAGACTTGATTATGGCGACGCGTCGCCATACTCATAAATCGAGGCATATTAGCAAAGTTTCATTATCAACATACATTTTTCAATTTCTTTAAATATTATCCAGCCAATTTGCTTCGTAATTAAAAAAAATTTAAACGAATTAAAAGGCATTTAATGAGAATAAGAAAACACAAAGTTNCTTAATTTATATTTAAAACTACCTCATATAAAACTTCAAACGATTTTCTGTCGCTCTGTTTAAAAATAATTATCTGTTTTTACAAACTTCTCTGGAAAAATGACTCTTAAATTTTTGTTGAATTTTTATTTCTCGTGATAAGGAAGATTAACTCTCTTCTTTCTCTCGCCAACGCATTCCTCTGTAATCAGTATTTCGGAAGTTTTGACTTATAGAGATGCTCAATTTTAACCGGAGGCCATACTGTAATGCAATAAAAGTCTTAAAATTAGTTACGATTTTTTAAGGGGCTTCCACGTGATTTGAGTACTTTTGAAAAAAAGGCATAGTACAGTAATTTGAAAAACTACTCAAATTACGTCAAAAAATTCCAAGGTCAACTTCAAACGTTTTAAAGAGTTTTTTCTTATTACACCAAAGTCCGAAAAAAAACAAGTGACAACATTATCCAAAAATAAGGTTTGAAATATGTCATAGATAAATCCTTATTTCTAAAAAATAAGATCACGTGAGTTGTTTGGAGAATATAATTTTGTTCAAAACTCTCAAATTAGGTGTTTATTAGCCCAAAAAATAATAACGTGATCTTTTTTGGACTCTGATGTAATGGAAAAAAGGGTTAAAAAGTTCTTAAGAAATTTTTCACTATTTTTGAAAAATAATTTAAGCAATTTTTGAAAGAAAAGTCACGTGATTATTTTGGGCCATGGTGTAATAAAGAAAAAGTCTTAGAATTTTTTTAGACCTCGATGAAAGGTTTAATTATGTTATTCAATAAAATTTTGCAAAAAATAAGTACTGTAATACAGTAAAAATTTTCTGAAAAAAACGCACGAACGTCATTTTGTTTCAAAGTTAATCGATAACTTTATAACTGATCTTGTCATTAATGATTAAGCGTCGTTAAATGCGATTCAATGGAGTATAGCGACGCGTCGTCAGAAATCAACTCTACGAGTTAAAGATAAGTTTTTTTAAATTCCGGGAAAAAAAAGTTTACCTCTTTTATATATAACGTTCAATTTGCTACTTTGTTTTTTGAAAAACTGAGATCACAGAATTTCTGCGAATATCTTATGTTTTCCAGCAAGCTATCATAATGAAAGAACCTTCCAGGAATTCCAATTTGGAATCAAAAAGTAATTCTCAATTTGAAATTTTAAAATTTTATGACCAGATTGTCAGTAATTGTCTATGGGAACAAAAATCTAATATTTTGTTACAACACATAAAGTTTGTGTTATTTTTAACCGCGATTTAAAAAAGGCAAAGAAAATTAAAATCTGGTTTTTGATTAGTTTATAGGGTCAGGTTAGAAACCCGTGAAAAACATCGGCAATTCTGGCAGGTTGGTTATGAAAATAGACAGTTTTTTTATTTTCCAACTTCGATATCACACTGCGAGAATCACAGGAGCAATTATATTGAGCGAGATAAGGCCCTTAAAAAATGTTTTATTAAAATTATATTTCAACGAAAACTTTTTGACAGACGTCTTTTAAGAAACGATTTTATGCAGAAAAGATAAACTCGAAAATTAAATTATTATATGTCTGATATTATTCGTTAAGTCGCGTTTTTTTTAAGGCAAAAATTACATGCAGTCTAATACATAATTTGTTTATTATCAACCAAATCTCCAGGACTGGTTCCTTGAAAGTGGTGGAGAAATATCGGATGCCTACGGTTTACATCATTTTCCAAACACAGGTCGAGGTGTTGTCGCAAAACGGTAAATTATTAAATCCAGAAATCTTATATTTAACTTTGTGCAGGACACAAAAAAATCTATAATTCACTATTTGGAAAAAATGTTTTTCACGGAAATGAAAGGTTGCTTTAGTAAAAACACAAAAAAAAACTTTTGTTTTCTCGAAAAAAAGTCACTTGGAAATTTTAGCTTTTTATTAAAGCAGAGTAGATTTATAAGACTCGATTTACCCAGAAATATTATTTTCTTCGTTTTATTGATCTAACAGAAACACTTCATTTGTGCATGCAAAATGACATGTTGAACCTCCTTAACATTTTAAAATAAGTTTCACTTTACAAAACAACTGTTTTCCTTGGTACAACCGTGACCATGTCAACAAGTCGATCACGACTAAATAAACTGGAAAAACAACTAAAAATCCAAAAATTTGAGAGCTTCATTCTCAAACGTCATGAAGGCCTATTATCCAAATGTAAAAACGAACTTAGGTTTTGGTCTGCTGGGATACTTCCATGACATTATTTTATAAACAGCGTTTAGTTCGATCTTTAATGCCACAATTTGTACATTATATATTTACGTCTGAATCTATATATTTTAGTTATCAATGTTACTTTAATTTTGGATTAAACCGACTGATCATGCATATAATTAAGGACCTAATAATGGTCTTGACAGATCAATGTGATATAATTTCAGTTGCACAAGAATCAATAGACTTTTTGAACTCAAATTTCAAATAACTGAAATATTTTTTTGAATACAGTTTTTGGTATTTCCAATAATTGAACAATGATTTCGATTTTCTGCAGCTATCAGATCAATTTGTGCGATTCGGCTGATATATACGCGAGTTAAATAGTGAAATTTGATTCAAATTCAGAATACGCGTCGAGTTTATTTGTTATCTATTGAAAGTGGACTACTTATTTTGATATCCAAAAAAAAATTTTCGCCTCAATTAGAAAATCACTTAAAATTTATAAAATTTCTCCAATTTGTGATGTATCCATAAGATAAATTCCATCTAGTTTATCATATCGACGACCAAATGGTGTATATTTCCGTTCCGACTGAAAACTTTAAATCGATTGGTAACAAAAAATAAGCATTTTCGTTGTACGTCGCGACGACGCGTTGTACAAATGTACGCCTTTTTTAATTACATCCATACAAATTTTTCCTCATCCAAAGTATATACAATGTAGTTGAAATGAACTGGCTTTTAAAAGTAGTGGTTTTTACGGAGGTTATCTCAGCAACCAATGACCACGTCTGATTTATCTGAGATATTTAATGAAGTCAAAAAAATCATGCTCTTCCAACCAAATTTGATTTTCTTCGATGTTTAGCACCATCACCGACTCTTAACTCCTGTCATGAGACCTTCTACCGAAATTCACTGACCTTTTCTCAACTTTTTGAAATTGTCTCATTCTAGAAAATTTTGCTACATAAAGTAGATTTAAAATGATTGGACATCGAGTCATTCATTTCAAGTTTAGATTTTAGTTTTTTTATTTACTTTAATTTTCGCAAATACAAAATATTGAAAAGTTGACAGCCTCATTAAGGGGGTAGGTGTCGGTTTTTTTTGAGCCCTTTATAGAATTAATTTATGATACATTAACATCGGTTATGACTAAAGTTGACCCAAGGAATCTCATGGTGGCAATTATTTTTTTCAAAACAATCTAGAACAAAATCTAGAATTTTCAAAATTTGAATATTTGTTTGCTTTAACCCGCATAAAACAGGTATTCCACCATGATCTGAACATTTTTTATTGGTGAATATGACCCACTGAAAACGATACATGACATTAAAATTATCGGAAATGTCTTAATCGAATTCTAGAAATTTCAATTATTTTTAAGCCAAAATGTTAAACCTAATTATCGAATTTGACGCTGATTGGTAGAAAATTTTGATCGGCTGTAAGCTTACTTCTTGATCAGTGAAATCTCAGCTTAAATTTGGTGGTTCTTTTGTTTCGATCAGACAAACTTTTTTTTCGAACTTTTAATTTCCGGTTTACTCCAAGTCAATTTTCTAGAATTCCAGAATATAAATCAAAAATGCCTTCCGACCACATTGACCGCATTATATTTATCTACCTTAGTCAAAAAACGGCTTTATTCTAAACATTCGTCTAAAAGAAGATAGAGTTTGAAGTCGAAAAACTGAAAAAACGGCGTTCAAGTGAGATTCTAGAAAAAAAANATCGACGATAGGCTATCGTCATGAAATTAAAATATATCCTGAAAAATTACACTATAAATTTCACGATATCGACAATTTGTATTATAAATATTGGAATAAACCGCAGGGGGATCAGATCATTAGAATAATAATTATTATCTCAACATAAGATAAATAATGACGTCAGGCTTGAAAGTTTCAAGTTGAAACCGTCTTCATAGTATCATAAAATACAACATTTGAATTTCGGCTTTTCCAAGGCCCTAAAAATTTTAAATTGTTACGAGAAATCTTTGACGCTCACTTATCTATAAAAAACGTAACATTTTTATTTTTACAAATTTTTAAGTAAACCACATTTTCTGGTTTGACGTAATTGGAATAAGCTTTCAAGTATTTGTTACCTGCATCGTTGACAGGTAATTTAATTCACCTTAACCTGCACGAGCGTGTTTCAAATCACAGAGACCAAAAATATATTGGGAAGTGTAATTTTGGCGGAATATATTTTGGCGGAATATTCGAACAGACCCCCGAAAGTTCCTCTAATTTGTCCAATTAATTTCTTGCACGGCACCACCTGGTGGTGAAAAAATAATTTTTTAGCTCGTGATTTGGACCAAATATGAGTCTTAAAATATACTTATAGGAGTAGTTTTCTAAGCAAAAATGTTTCGCGAAAATGGCTAGCAAATACTGTGGGATCTGAACCACACTCGTGCGGGTAAGGGGGTTAAACATCTCGTTCAGGTAGGGGTTAAACAAATTTACAATAAATTTTANTATTGGTTTATTACCTCGAATATATAGTAACGATAGTTTTATAACTTATTAACTATAGTATATTATAGTTAGCGAAAAGTAGATCGAGGGACTCTTTCGATGCAGACCGCAAAAAGCTTTCGTAATCATCATTGGGATGGGTGAACCTGAGAAAGGAGGATTTTAAAAAACGACCTATGGGATCGATAGATAAGTGAATGTGGGAAAAAAAACCTTATCTCAATTTTTTCCAAAAATTACCAAAAATCGTGATTTTCGATAAAAAAAAATTTCAATAAAAATTATTTTGAAAATTTGAGACCATGTTAACCCTAGCATTGAGAGGAAAAAATTTGATTTTGTGAAAAAATGCCGATTTTTGTGATTTTCAAACTCCAAAAACTGCCATTTTTGAATAAAATTCGACGAAAAAAAAATGTTTTCTAAAGTAGTTTCACCCCGAGAAATCATTTCTGGGGTCAAAAATCGGTAGAGTTCTAACTTCGCACGTCCATCTCATCTCTATTTATTTACAGCCAATTTGCAGCTTATTTTTATAATCGAGAAATATCAATTTATAAAATATCAGTTCTAGGCTGTCACCTTAGTCGATCAAAACGGAAACAGAGACAAACGATAGAAAATGAAGGTAGCCAANAAATCATTTCTGGGGTAAAAAATCACTTTTAAGCAATTTGTTTTTTCAGCCAATGAGGAAGCACCAAAATTTTGAAAATTTATGTCGAAAAATTTCAAAAAAATAATCTCCTTAAAATTTGACACAGAATGGCTTCCTCGGATTTTCCTCATTGCTGTGCTATATAGGAAATGCTTCATTTGTCACGCCGGGTTCACCCATCCTAAATATGTTTCAAAAATCATTAATTTCAAAAAAACCTTCAGCATTCAAATAAAGCTTACATGCCACATTTTATAAATCAAATAAAAAAACACTATTTTACATTTTAACTCCCATTCTTGATTTAAAAACTTTTTTGTTTGTTAGACAATGTGACAATTGTATGCAAAACTTCCATTTTTTTCGATTTTGCAGAATAAAATTTAAATTTAATTTTAAATATATATCCCTTCACGAATTTATATATTGAATAATTTTTTGAAAAATATCTTTTTCTATTATTTTGAGTGTCGGAGAAATCATTCGTGAAAAAAAAATTCAGATTAAACCTGCAGAACAAATAAACTATCCTAGGATCTCCAAATAATTTCCTCAAAAACGGCTTCCTCGGAATTAAGATATCATGTATTGTTTTCAAACTGTAAATTTTCTAAGAAAATATCTTTCGGACGGCATATCGTATGAAATTTTAATCGTTATTTTTGGAGGAAGTTTGCAAAATTTATGACCAATACGATTTGTAGGTGTGTGACGATGTTATTTTTGCGCCGTTTTGACCCCTGAACATTTTTGCTTTCGTGGGAGGTTAATAAATTTATAGTGATTTAGGGTCACTTTTTGATCCGCACATCATTTTTAAAAATTATATTTATCCATTTCGATAGAACTTTGAAAACCATAGAAATTAAAATATTTGAATTGTTTTCCCAGAAGTTACTACAAGAAATTAGGATTGTCGGAAGAAATTTGCCGAGGTTGTTCTTTAAGATAGTTTTTGGCTATGAAGCGTGCTACAAAAAAGATCTCTGCAAATTTATTACGAAAAATCCTAATTTTTTGTTGAAACTACCGGACAGACAATTTAAAAAATGTTATCCATTTTGGATTTTTCATATTTAATCAAATATACTAAATATGACCCAAAAATGATGTGCAGGTCAAAAAGCAACTTAAATGACTTTAAATTCGTTAAAAGGATATGCAATTTGTTTTGTTTAAAAGCAATTTTGCAAATCAAGCCTCATCGAGTATTCTAACTAGATTCCTGGTTGAGCAAAAATAATTTGTATTGAATTTCGCCATCTTTGAATGTTAATAAGGGTCTGTTTTTGTATATTAATTTATTGTTCATCTATTTCAACGTGTATCTCATCCTTGACTACAAACTGAAAATCACACAATTTGAAACATTTAAGGAACTTTCTGAAGTTTGTCCTGACGGCTCTTATATCCCCTATGCACACTTTTGTAAATATCCCAGCCATACTACTTAAAAACAGACTACGTTTCCTAATTAGGGCCCGAATATTTACAAAAGTGTGAATAGGGGATATGATAAAGCTAGAAATTTTAAGCTTCCTGTCTTTCAAAACACGGGGCTACAGCTGTTTTTGAAATTCGCTTTGTTTGCGTGGAATAAAATCGTATTCATTAAGGGACATTGAAAAAGGCGAACGACTTGTTCAAGTTCCAAAAACACTCCAAATAACAGCTCCATGGATTTTGAAACATTGTCCCGAAATAAAAGAAATGATGAAAAATGCGGAAATGAACGGCTTTCATATTTTCATATTATTTATAAAGAAACTTAGATTTGAGAAAAATCAGATCGAATCGATGAAGCGTGAAATTTAAACTATATTTTAATCGCAAAACTGAGCACAAATATTAAAAAAAAGAACAAACTGCAAAAAATGATTTGAATAAGGCTAATAATTAAAAAATTCAGTTGTCTTAGAAAAAACCAAAAAAATGGTCGGATTCTGAATAATATCTATCATTATTTTATTATTTACTAAATATGTGTACTCAGTTTCAGCTATCAACATACTTAATCCGATGAGTCGTTTTCAAAACCCGAATTATATAAAATTGTTAGCTAAAAAATAGTGAAAAACGACCAGAGGGCCCCGAAAGCGATTTGATTTTATAATATTATTTATCAACAAAATACCTCCAAACATATGAAAGTCTGACCAGGAGCGAAACACTGGATACGTGGGATCTTTTGACATTATTTCTTCTTATCGAACGGCAGCATGGTAAAGGTAAACTAATAAATAGTCAAATTCAGTATCACAAAACTCCGGTGCGAAACACACTTTGACTTTCCAGATATTCGTTGTTCACACTCAATGTGACACACTTATCATAACCGAGTATGCAAATTACCTTAATTATCGCCAGTGTGAACAAAGTATGAGCATGCAGCTTTTTGCTTCGAAAAATTTATAGATGATCCGCATTTGTTATTCGCGCTCAAGATGTTTGATTGAATAGCATTGGGTATTTTTCCAAGCCAATTTTCCTTAATTTGTTTAAACAACCTTTCGGTTGCATTTTGTCTATTTTGAATCATGACAAGTAACCTTGCAAGATATGACCTGATTACCAAATGTTCAAGAGTCAAATTTTTAATTAGTAAATATAACAATTATATTCATTTTGAGTGTGTATTAATTTTCTATCATTTGATCTTCAGATACTATAAATAAAAGTGTAAAACAGAATAAACAAAAGTAATTACTTATCTCATAAATACAGTATATTTTCTGTACTAATTTTCAAAAAAATTTCTTCTTAAAAATACCGTATGAGAATAACAAAAAGTTCATAAACACACTGGAAATAAATATAATTGTGATATTTATTAATTGAAAATATATTCGCAAAACAAACCATATGATTAAAAAAGGTTAAACTATGCAATTGTCTATTTTTTAAATTAATATCAATCAGTTCCTTGAAATCATTGCCAATTTGTGGCCTGGTCGGTTCGAATTTTTAAGCATAAAGTCTTCAATTTCAACTCCCAAATCATTCAGAGTAAATTCTGAAGATTATATTGTGTATACGTTTTGATGTAATGAAACCTCTCTTGGCTTCAAAATGAATATTGTAAGTATTAACAAACGCTCACTTAGTAAATCAGCCACATTTTTTTACGATATAATAAAACTTTTATTAAAAATTTTTTTAAACAGAATTGTACATTTGAACGATTTACACGTTCGTTCAGATTGTGAACCTGAAAAATAATTTGAAAAATTTTTCAGAACAAAAATTCAGAAATTTTTTCATTTAATTTATCAGTTTTTGCGTCATCCTAATGCTTTGCGAATACGTTTTTAATATGCTGATTTTTCTGAAATTGGCTCGAAAAAATCAAATTTAAACATATTTTTATTGAAACTAAAGGTTATTTTTCAATAATTTTCATCACCCAGAACTTGTCAGTACCATTTATTTTCAATTCAGCATTGAAAAAATAACAAAATTTATGGCTTATATTTAAGTTATTATAATTCCTTAAGTATTTTTTAGATTCCAGGTGGAAACTTTTTCTTGACTCTATTCCATTTAAATTTGATATGCCTAACGCGTGGCCTGAAAGCTGTCATCAATTACTTCCATCTCAAACTCGAAAAGAATTAAATGAAAGTCTGGCAGACGGCCGCAAAAGATTCCAAAAGCTCGTAAAAATAAATTCAAACATCCACAATGGTTTCAGGAAAAAAGATTAAACATAAATATAGTACTTTTACAATAATTTAAGACATGCAATTTTTTTCTGATTGTTTTATAACTTTATTTATCATAGTCGTTTCTCCTCTGCTACAAAACCAACTCAAAAAATTTAAAAAAATCGATTTTTTCGTAAACTGGCACAAAAAGGTAAATTTCAATTAAAAATTGCTTAATTTTCTTCTTAAAATTTTTTTTTTGGTATAAATTTTTTTAGTGTATAACACTAATCGAATACAGCTTTCAGTTGAATTTTTGAAACAAACGTCTCATTGAATTTTGCATTGTTTTTTCTAGGTTCGAATCCGAAAAAAATTTACAAATTTATTTTATTCTTGGAAAACCATAATTATTGGGGAGAAATTATTAGACAAAAAAATGGAAAATAGTTTCGAAACTATTTTCGCAATTCGTGTTTTTGGGGCTCTTATCAATATCCTTTTATCAAACTTTGCTTAGAATGCGTAGCCACATCGATTTTTTTATGTAATTTTTTTTTTATTCTCTTATTTGGCTACGCATTCTTAGCAAAGTGTGAAATTTTTTTGAAAACATCACTTAGAGCGAGGACTGTCGTTAACGTAAAAAACGAAACTCACTACTTTTTGTTCATTGAAAATTTTCTTATCCTTCGCTTGTTTGATTTTTATTGACAAGTGAGCCTGATATTTTCTGCAAAAGACTCCCGATAGATTTTATAAATATATTTTTTAATTTTACGAAGACTCACCATCGACCTCACTAAAATGGGAAGTATTCAACTGGACGCAATGTGCAATAGTGTCAAGAAATCTCGAATGTGACTTTGTGTCTGTTAAAACAGGTTGGATTTGCCCGTGTTAAATCATACTCTCACACAGACATTTCTGTCAAAGTTATTATTTTCTAGTGGTCTTTTTAGTTCAAACTTTTTTCGAACAAAAAAGTTGACCAAAAATTCACTAGGAATATTTTTATCAATATTTTTTATCAAAAAATATTGTTCGTTTGATTTGATTAGAATATTAGTTTACTATTAATAGTATCGCCATATTATTAATATTATTTAATATTCAGCGTCAACAAAAGTTCTTTTTCCGAAGGCATTGGTCACGAAGGAAATCAAAAAAACTTTTGTCCTGTATGATGAAAAAGGGATGTCAATTGAAACAAAAGGTAGTTTAACAGAAAACAGATTCACTTTTCTTACAAAATATTGTTCAAAAGAAGAGTTTTTCTTCCAATATCATACGTTTGGTAAATGAGACGTATGATACGACTCGTCCCGCTTGGTTAATTTATGTCCTGACGAAGTTTTTGTTGAACAAAAATATGACGTAAAATTTTCTTTGAAGTATTTTGAGGAAATATCGAAATGTGTACACTTTCATTGATTTTTTGATTTCAAAAATTTTCTAACCATTTTAATCAGCACCACCTGGTGATGAAAATAAACACAGTTAAATTAAATTAAAAAATCTTTTAACTTTTTTGCAAAACTATTTAACAATATTTGGAAATTAATCAAGGTTTTTCAAAAACTTGACTGTTTTCTTAATTCTTTATAACTAATTTTTCACAATTTTTCGAATAAACCCAAAAGTATGATAAAATTTCATGCCCAACTCCAAGTGATCGTGAAGATTAGTTGTGACATTTTCGCTATTTTTAGTCATTCCATTTCTTGGTTTATCACGAGATAAAAGAAATTTATAAATTATTTGGAATAAATTAAAAAAATTTTATGTTGATTTAAATGACTGACCCGGTAATTCAATAAGAGGTTTTTGTAAACACTCATAAGTAGATTATTAACTATAAGTTTTATACAAATAAATTGGCTATATGATAATTTTCAGATTCGAATTCACACTTTTTTCTTTCCAACAAATTGTTGGTTTCAACATTTCACTCACACACTTATGAGTAACCAATAATTTATTGGTTAGATATAATGAATTTGCTTCAGGTTTATTGGCAATAAACTTGGGGCAAAATTTTTATATCAAGTTTTTAGACTCTAAAAATGACTAAAATTTCGATTTGTTCCATCTGGAAAAAAAACCAAAAACAATCAATTAAAACTTTAGTTGCTCCTTCTTGGATGAAAATTGGAACTGATAATGACACGTCTGGTATATGTCCAGTTTTTGAAATGTTCAATCATGCTAGTGACGGTGAAAACAACGCTTTTTTCGAATTCGATCGAATCAACAAAAAACTTTTTGTTGGAACAAATAAGAAAAGGTGGGAAAATTCCGATGAAAACCTCAGCTGATATAACGAAATTTCATAAAATTTGAAAATAAGATTTTTTTAAAATCAATATTTACTAGATTCTCAATTTGTTCTAATATTTAAACTTTCTGAATTGAAAAATTCTGTTGAGTTTTCATCTGAAATTATGTAACATCTTGATTTTTTCAAAAATCTAAAATTTTGTTATGTGTTTTTTTCGAAGAAACTTCGATTTTGTTATATTTTGATTTTTTCACTTTAATT
>SCLH01000028.1:156133-170899 GCA_004367855.1 Oikopleura vanhoeffeni
TTAAAGCGCTTTTTTTACGTCCTGGCTCCTGATTAGTCAAATGGCTAAAATTCACAGTTTTTTAGCCTCTTTTTTTGGCCAGACTAGGAAAGCTTGACTCAACTTATTAAGATGGCTTACAAGCAAAACTTAGAAACCCGATTAAGACGTCTTATAATAATGTGAAGTCAGGACCAACGGAAGTCGGGACCTAGTCAATATCTGAAAAGCAATACCGATTGTTCGGAGCCGAACAAATTTCTGACAAAAATATCATCGATGAAAACCGGCATTTGCCTGTAAGTTTCATATTTTTATCCAAAGCTAATTTTTGCTCAAGATTCCTGACTCACGAACCTTACTTGTTTTAACAAGTTGGATAAGTTCTGGTTCGAATTTTTTTTTGAGCTAAAAATAGATCAAGACCCTGTTTAAATGCAAATAAGGTCATAAATTTTCGAATTATTGCCTTTCAAAAAAAATTTGAGTTCGAATTTAATTTTTCAGGTTCGACAAGCTTTGAGAAATTTTTGAAAAAAATTTCGAACAATATAAAAATGCCATATTTCTTATTCAATTTTTCTTTCATTATTTGTTGCAAATCAAAGGAAACAGTTTTTAAATAGCCAGTTTAACTTTTCGCGAAGGTGACCACATATTTTAAATATGCTATTTGAAAAATCATATGACATGGTTTTGTGAATTTTGGTCAAAAATTATGGGAAATATTTCAAAAATTTTCCTCATTTCTTGTTCAAAAAATTTCAAACTTATTTTTCTGAAATCATCAGCTGAAAATATTGAGAATTCCACCTTTTTTATTCAAATATGACCTCGTTCTGTTTTTTTGCCCTTGTTTCTAACATGAATCATAATTTTTGCAACGAAACTACGTTTTGGGAGAAATCGGTTAAATTTTTTGTGAATCAAAATAGAGAAAAAATGATCACACTCAAACTTTCCAAATTATTAAGCCGTCTCGACCACCGAATTTAATTAATTTGATTCATCTCATGGAAAAAATTATTTTTAACGATGTGCCAAAATTTAGATTTTTTTTGAAATTTTTTTTGAAATTTGCAATTTTCAATTTTTACGTAGAAATAGTATGAAACCAAATGAAATAAATTCAATTCGGTGGTCGAGAACTTTTTTTCCGGTTACTACTATATAATAAAAAAAATTGCCTTAATTTCGAGGCAATCTCCCGTTTCTGAGTGCGTTTTTAAAACCAGATTTTAAAAGTGAAAATAATCGCTCTGAAAAAATCATATTTTGTGAAGTGAGCTCAAAAGTGGCAACTTTCGTTCGGTAATGTTTTTATCCGAAAATTTTGAAGTTGCAAAAACTTTCTCTTCAAAAGAAAAACAAAATGAAAAGATGCAAATCTGTCAAAATGCACCGATCCTCTAAAATTTTGTATCCGTTCGAAAATTAATTTATTTCTTTTAATTTTGGATAAGAATGTTTTTATGAAATCACACTGAACTCATATGTTCATAGGCTAAATAAGTATCGTACGGATAAGAATTCATCGATAACTTTCTATCGAAATTTTTGAAGGATTTTATATCATTATCAAATTTATTATTTATCTTTTTCGAGTAACGCTCAATAAACGTATGGGAGCGTGCAAAAGTATGAAAGTCAAAACGTCTGAATTTGCAATATCACATGGCAAAATCAACTTCCCTCTTCGTGAAGCAGTTCTTCTCGGTCTAGGCGATGGCCTCCCAACACGCATGAAAACAAGAAATGTTATGCGGAAAATAGAATTATTAACAGCGCAAAATCAAATGATTTGGAAATGTACGAAAAGGTAATAACTTATAACTATTCATCTATGTAAGACATAGAGAAAAACACAGTTTTTTTGCGTAAAAACTAGTCGAAAGATAATCTGTCTCATGCAATATGACTCATTCAGTATGAGTCATGCTCTGTTATTCCCCAAAAGCTGAATAAAATGAATAATATTTTATTAATGTTTTTTACCCCATAGTTTAACAAAGCGACTCTCGGAAGTTTTTTCAAACACTCTCCGAAATTATAGCCAAAATTAAGACTTAAATAGAACAATTTGGGCTTTTTTGATCGATAGTAAACGTTTTTCAGAGATTTATTATAGATTATAACAACTAGTTTTTTAAATTGGTGAGTTTCTTTTGAAACAACACTGGTAGGAGCTGATAGCATTTGTGATAGCGGTAGTGTAGTGGAGCCTGTCCGCCTCGCGAGTGTCAGAGTAGTCTGTGTTAGGATGGTCTGGTAGGAAAACAGAACGCCTTCCTCGAATAATAATTTAGTGAATTAAGCTTGAGGTTTAAAAGTAAACTTCTATGGCATAACATATTTTTGAGGAACAGGTAAAAAAGTTAACACTATAATTTTTAAGACTCGTTGTGAAATGAAAACTATAAAATGTAATTGGTAATGAAGAAAAAAAACGTTAAAATTTTATCGTTATTCACTGAGGTAAANTTTTTTTTAGAAGATCCAGCTGAGGTTTTGACACTCTCACTTGAGAACGGAACAAGATATTCACAAACTGTCTTTTGCATCCAACTAACAATAAAAAACTCCAAGACAAAAAAATTTTGTTTCCCGACAGATGTCCGGTGATACCGGAAATTGACCGGTAAAAGTTTAAAAAGTCAATTGGAGAACATCGCACATTCTTCGAAACAAATTTTTTGGCATCTTGCACAACTTTTTGTCGGAAATTTTTTAGCCAAAATCTTCTTGTTATATGAAGCCACCAAAGGGTCAAATTACAGCTTTTTGTATTTCTTAAATGAGGGCACCTGTGAAGCTGAAAATATACTAACCCGGGTAGTTTTTCAAGAGAAAATGTTTGGCAATAACATTTTTGTTACACCTTCAAGGGGGTTGGACTGCGCTAACTCTATTCTTCAAGAAAAAATGAAAAAAAAATATTAAAAAAAAAATTTGCATTAGCCAAGATTCGACTCTACCAATCACCGTCAGACTTCAAAACGTTGACCATTACACCAAGGAAAAATTATGAATTCCTGGAATTTCCTCATATATAAAATAATTGGCCCCATTTAACGGTGGCAGATGACAAAAAGAATATCGCCAAAAATTCTGACAAACAGTTGTTAAAAATTCAAAAAATTCTTCGAAAGAATGTGGTGGTTGTTGCTCGAGAATCGCTTTTAAATTTTACCGGTCATTTCAGGTATACCGGGCATTCCGTCGGATAAGTAAAACACTGGTCTTGAGAGTTTTTTATTGTTGTTGGATGCAAAATCCTTTTTGGAAAATCTGGTTTCCTTCTCAAGTGAGAGTGTAAAACTAGCTGCGTGTTCAATAAAAATACCAAGGAAATTTTAGAGCTTAATTGTTAAAGTTGCCTGACCTGAAGGCAGGTGTCCAAGCTTTAATCAAATTTATTTTTACTGCACTCAAGTTTACCATTTTTACCCGAGAAGTAACCGAGAAGGTAAACCAGACTAACGCTTTTCACAAAAACCATCTCCCATGAGATGAAGCCAAATTGTTTCATATTTAAAAAATATAATCTTTTTGGATGCTGCGCATCCCAAACGTTATATTGTTGAAATAAAAGGGGTGCGGTGTCGTTTTTTTAAAGCCCGTTATCAAATTAAATTTATGATCATTATATGGTTATGATTAAAGTTGACTCAAGGAATCTCACGGTGGCAATTATTTTGTTCAAAACAATCTAGAAAAAAATCTAGGATTTTCAAAATTCGAATATTTTAACTCTTTAACTCGCATAAAATCGGTATTCAACCATGATATGAACATTTTTTATTGGTAAATAGGACCCGCCTAAAACGATGCATGACATTGAAATTAACGAAAATGTCTTAATCGAATTTGAGAAATTTCAATTATTTTTAACCAAAAACGCGTTAAGCAAAAATGTGAAACCTTATTATCAAATTTGACGCTGATTGGTTCACAATTTCGATAAGCTGTAATAAGATTTTTGGATCAGTGATATTTCAGCTTCAATTTGGTAGTATTTTTGTTCCAATCAGACAAACTTTTTTTCCGAACTTTCCATTTGCGGTTCACTTAAAATCAATTTTCTAAAAATCTAGAATATCAATAAAAAATTCCTTCTCATCACATTGACCGCATTATATTTATCTACCTAAGTCGAAAAAACGGCTTTATTCTTGACATTCGTCTAAAATAAGATAGAGTTTGAAGTTGAAAAACTGGAAAAATCGGCGTTCAAGTGAGATTCTAGAATGAAAAAAGGCAAAATTTGGAAGAATCCTTCTCATCACTTTTTTGTTCTCATTTATCCAATACTTTGTGTTAATTTTGAAACGCTTTGTATGTGGGGTCTAAAAGACGATAGATTTTAAAAAACCGTTTAGTGTTGTAGAATAGACTCACCTGGTGGTGTGATGTCACAATGTTGACTTTGAGATATGTTATCCTTAGACGAAGGATAGATCTACAAACGAGTATCCTCAGATTTTTCACAACTGCCCTATAATTGTTCTGAGGCGTGATTGAAAGGTACCAAAAAGCGACACCCACCCCCTTAAGAGAGTGGGTGTCGCAAATTTGAGCCTCTTCCGAGGCCATTTCCTGCCAAACTAGCAAAAGTGATATTCCAAAAACATTTGTAACTAACAGAATCAACCTTCGCGGTAATTTTGGATTTAACAGTAATCTGAACCAATCCCATCTACGCCGACACCTACGCTTTTGAAAAGCTGCTTAACAAAACACGCAGTTCGTCTTTTCCCCTTCAATTTTCACCATTTTTTATTGTTTTTTTGTGTCAGGCTCCGGAAAAGCCTCACAAATTATGCGAAAGCGCTTTTGTTTGGAAATTTTGCTTTCAGCGGACAAAAACGCAAAAAAATAAAATTTTGAAATGGTCAGTTTGGAAGACTCAGGAAAAAAGGTATTTCTACCACCAGTTTGAGAGACACAGTTTCGACTCATACTGCATTTGAAAACACAAGACTTGTTTGACGATGCATTAAAGATTCTTTTGAAATTTTCATTCGGCGTCTCTTGGGCGCCATGTCAACTTTTCATTTTTGCCAAATTGTTTGAATTGGTCAGTTTGGGAGGCTCAGGCAAGAAGTATCTTCTTCTCCAGTTTAGAAGATACAGTTTCGGCTCATACTGCATCTGAAAGCACAAGACTTGTTTAACAATCCATCAAAGAGTTTTTTGAAATTTTGATTCGGCGTCTCTTTGGGGCCATGTCAACTTTTCATTTTGAAAACCAAAGAAAATTTTTCAAAATAATTCTGTTCGCAAATACAAACACTTGTTAGGATTTTTCTGCAATTTTTAACTCGGTAGCGTCAAAAGAAATCAAATTAGCGCACTTTCGATATAAATGATAAATAAATCACTTATTTTTGCTTTCGTTTTTTTGCCGCCAATAGCAAAATTCTGAGTGAAGGACAATAATGCATTATGTGTGAGGCTTCTTTGAAGCCTGAAACAAAAAAAATAATGAAAAATGGTGAAAATTGAAGGAGAAAATTTATTCTGAGTGTTTTTTAGGAGGCTTTTCAAAAACGTAGGTGTAGGCGTAGGTAGGATTGTATAAGATTACTGTACAATTACAAATCACCGTGAAGAGTTGTTCTTCAAAATGAAAAAGGTTTTGAGATATCAGCTCTGCTAGTTTATCCAAAAATAGCTTCATAACCAGTCAAAATCTGCGACACCCACTCCCCTTAAAAACCTCTTAAAAACCAAGGTAGCAAGCTGCAAGCACCAAAAAATGATTTTTCGTGAAGAACAGGATAGGCAATAAGCCGTCACGGCGCGAAGTGAAATTGCGTATACTCACGGAGTACCAGACAATTTTTTACTGCTTTTTAATCGGTTATTTATTATTCAGGGATATTGCATGTCTAAATCAAATGTACTTCCGTTGCAAAATCATTTACAGAAGGCTTGATGATCAAGCCTTAACGTAAAAATGCCGTTCTCGAAGATAAAAATATTGTGACTTTGAATCTAAGCTCGGAAAGCTCTTTTTCAATTCACAAAATATCATGTTTGATGCTTTAATTTCAAAAAACATCTTATTAAATTGGTCCGACACTCAAGGAAATAATGTCACTTACGAAAATGCAAGAGATTACTAGTCTCAAATAATTGCAGCCTCGCATTCACAGTTTCACGATGGAGACCAAACTTATAAATTTTATTCAAAGATATTTCGCTGTAAAAGTTTGTCAGCTGAACCGATCTTCAATAATTTTGAGAAAATTATATTGCAGAGTTTATAAAAAACAAATCATGTTGTCATTCTGTGGAGTCCACGGTATAAAGCTGAATATACTTTGTGAAGCTTTTTTCCCTTATTTTATCCTTTTTTATAGCAAAATTTCTGCTACGTCGGGCTATTTAACTAACCAATTTAATTAATCAAATCCAAATTTCTAAATGAAAAAAAAAGAAATTTCATCGATCAAAATAAATTGAAGTGAATACCTCGAATTAGGTAGTTGCATCTCTTTCAAATTTTTTTCGATCCCGATCCCGAGTGTTATTATTTTTTTTCAATTTCCGATCCCGAGGTCGGGATAATCCCGAGCCCAAGGTGTTGAACATTGGATCGGTCGTCCTTTTTTTAATTTTCACCTGATTGGCTGTAAATCGACAAAGTGCGCGAAGTCAATTTGAATATGAAAGATGGAATTTAGAATTTAATTGCCACCAAAATATTTGTGTACGAGTTTTGCTGAAATTATATAGTATACTATTGTCTGATTTCGATCAAACGGTGCTATAAGATCAAAAAATAATTTCGATAAAAAAACTTTAATTTTATCTAGAATCCGCTGTGTTAAAAATTTGACTATAGTTGCTAATATTGTTTCCAGCAACCGTACCAAGAAATATTTTGGTGGCATTCACATTTTCTAATTGTGACTTTCAAAGTTGTCGATTTCGCGCACTTTTTTTTTCGATTTAAAGCCAATCAGGCGAAAATTCAAAGAAGTATCGACGGCATTCGATTTTTCACCATCCCCTTGGGCTATGTGACATGTTCGATAATGACGTTTGCATTTTCCACAAGAAAAAGCTTTTAATCGAAACACGTCTGGAAAAAACTCGTTTTTCAGGCATATTCAAAAAGATTGACTGGCACCTTGAGGCAAAAATCGAATAAAAACAGAATGCAGATCGCACGTTTAAATTAGACAATTTCCAGTTCTCACCCAACAGCTCAAAAATTTCTTGTATAAGCTCGTAGGATCCTTGTTTCTTTGGAAAAAAGCAGAGGAACATCAGGCTATCTAGTAACTGGTCTCAGATTGAAATATAATATTCATCGATCGCTATACAAAACAATCTATTCATATCGCGCGCGCGTCAAAATATATGCCGCAAAATGTAAAATATTGATAAACAGCTTTAAACTCAAACCATTTGTCCACCAATATGTTCCTTACACTGACGATCTTGTGGTTTGTCGGCGTTATTTGGCTTAAATTGACGCTTCATTTCTGTGTGAGAAATAGTTTTTTTAAAAATAATTATTTCATTATTTTCTAGTTTCGCTAAAAATCACTTGTGAAAAAATGAATGACTTCGCTATTAGGAGACTGGCAGAGAGATTGATATATATCAAAAAAATTCCCTTGATAACTGCTTTGCTAAAAACTGGCTCCTCAGAATTTTGATACTATGAATCGTTTTACACAATTAATTTTTTAAGAAATTTTGGCGAAAATCCTAAGAAAAAGTAGGAAGAAATAACTTTCGAACGGCCAATCGTATAAAATTTTCAACACTATTTTTGAGAATGAAATTGCAAACTCTATGACAGATTTGAATTGTAGGTCTGTGACAATGTTATTTCTGCACCGTTTTGGCTCCCGAAAAATTTTTTGCCTACAGATAATCAAAGGGTGTGAGGGGGTTAACCGCGGTTTACCAGATGGTTTGTGGGAGTGGTTCAAAACTGTCTGATAGAATCACGATATCAGAGATAGATCTTTCTAATGTATGTTTCAAAAATGTCCATTAGTTTTGACTTAGGTCGGACGGGCGGGTCGGGATTGAAAATTTTACTGTAAGTCCGGGACGGGCGGCCGTCGGGATTTGTCCGGGTCCGGTGTTTACATTTTCGTGGTTAAATTTTTATGGTATTAAAGATAAATTTTGGGACTAAATATATAAAAGCAATTTCTGGCCGTCATAACGATTGTAGGTTATAATTATTGTAATTCGAGGAATATCTATTATTTAACTTATGTTTTTATTGCTAGAGGGGTAGGGTTGTTAGTGTTTTTTTGGATTCGGTTCGTACGGTTGGACATCGTAGACTGGCATTTTTGAACTTACCATGTAGAAGAATTCTATCTCTGGTATTCGTGATTCTTCAGACCAGTTGTTTGACCCTCCACAACCATCTGGTAAAGCGGTTCCCTCACATTTGTTATCTGAAGCAAAGAATTTGGGAGCAACGGCTGCGACTCTTGTCACGACTGACATTCTTGTCATGGTTCGCGATTTCATTCGTCAAATAGTTGTTGATTTCTATCGATTTGGCCAGTACGATTATTCTTCTACTTTTTTTTGGATTTTCGCCCAACTCTTCTCTACAATTATTGTGTAAACGATTATAGTATCAAACTTCTGGGAAGCCAGTTTTTTAGAAGCTATTAAGATTTTTTGATATTATAATTTTCTCTGCCGTCTCATATACAGATGATCTCTCTCATATACGTCTGCGTTCTCTCTCTCTGTAGCGTCTGCGCTGCTCCCAGTTGCATCGCATCCTGGCCCATTGTAGCCAGTGATCGCTAGCCTGAACTAGTGTGATCTAATGTGTGCTTATACTCGCTCCTCTCTCATTCATGTTTTTAGAACTGAAATGAAATATTATTTTCCAAAAACTATTTTCCGATCGAATTGAACGTCATTGCCATAACGCCGAAACCAAATCGGTCAAGTGGTTTGACATAGTTGGTAACTTTTGGTTTTAAGCTGTTTATCAATTTTTACATTTTGCGTGATATATTTGCGCGCCTGGCGATATGCTAATGGTTTTGAGAAGCGATCGAGATATTAATTTAGAATCTGAGACCAGTTAAACAGATTTCTGCTTTTTTCCAAGAAACAGGCTCTAGAGTTATATCAGAGTTTTTGAGCTTCTTGGTGGAGAATTGGAAAATTGTGCCGTTTAGTGATCGATTCTGTTTATTGATTTTTTGCCTCCAGGGTCAGCAATCTTTTCTGAATTATGCGAAAAGAGTGTTTTTTCCGACGTTTCGATTAAAGCCTTTTTCTGTGGAATTGCCAGAACGTCATTTTTCGATGTTACAGCCAGAGTGGTGAAATCGATCCGTCGTACTTTCTTTGAATTTTTGGGATGAAATTGCTTTTAATCGAAAAAAGTAGCACGCCCGACAAATCGCAACTTTGAAGTGCACAATTAGAAAATGTGATGCCACCAAATTTTCTTGGTATACGTGTGCTGGAAACAATATTAAGCAACTATAGTCAATTAATTTTTTAACCACGCGGATTCTTAGTAAATTAAAGTGTTTTTATCGCCATTTTTTTTTGATGCCATGCCGTTTCTTTGATCGAATCGATGTTTACGTATTAATTTCAGCACCGTGCAGAATTGTAGGTGGCATTAAATTTCTAATTTCCCTTTCTGGTTCCAATTGACCTCGGCCATTTTTGTCCCGATTCTAACAGCATACGTGGAAATTTTAAAGGCGAGCGATTCCTGTTCACACCATTGGGCTTCGGGATATCCCGACTCGGCGATCGGCCAATTGAAAAAAATCAATACACTCGGGATCGAAAAGAAATTTTGACAGAGATGCAACTTACCTACTCGATGTATTCACTTCAGATTTTTTTGATCAGATGGACATTTCTTTTTTTTTTTAGATTTGGCTTTGATTAATTAATTGGTTAGTCTAAACATAGGACGTAGAGAATTTTGCCTGTAAAAAGTTAAATAAGGGACAAGCGCACAGTAAATTCACTTCTATACGTGGACTCACGAACTGACCAACATGATTTGTTTTTTTATAAACTCTGCATATAATTTTTACTCAAAATTATGAAGATCGTTCAGCTGACAAACTTTTACGCGATTATCTTTGCATAACATTTATAAGTTTGGTCTCTCGTGAAACTGTGATGCGAAGCTGCTTTTATGAGACTGGTTCTCTTGCATTTTTCGAACAGTGAGACTTATTTCTTCGACTTCGGTGCACAATTTAATAAGATCGTTTTTTGAAATGTAAAGATAAACTGCATTTTGTGATTGAAGAAAGAGCGTCGAGCTTAGATTTCAAAGTCAATATTGTTATTCTTCGAGAACGGGCATTTATTACGCTAGGCTTTCCTCCAGCCTTCTGTACATTGATTTATGGCAAACGGAAGTAATTTGGATTTAGCACATGCACTATCCCATGCAATAATCAATACGATTCAAAAGCCAGTAAACAATTGTTGTAACTCGTGAGTATAACGCAATTTCACTTTGCAAGTTGCAGCTTATTGCCTTCCGTTGCTTCACCTGAAATC
This sequence comes from Oikopleura vanhoeffeni, assembly GCA_004367855.1. Lineage (NCBI taxonomy): Eukaryota > Metazoa > Chordata > Appendicularia > Copelata > Oikopleuridae > Oikopleura > Oikopleura vanhoeffeni. The sequence continues at coordinate 166,658 of SCLH01000028.1, forward strand.
ATTTTGGTGCTTGCGCTTGTACCTTGGTTTTTATGGGGTTGTTAGGGGTGTGGGATGTTCGAGATTCTTGAACCCCTGGTTACGAGAGCTAACTTTTTGGATAAACTAGCAGAGCTGACCTATACTCAAAAACTACTTTTCAATTTTGAAAGACAACTCCTTCACGTGATTTGTAATTGTAACGTATCTCTTCACATACCTACTAGCCTAACCACCACAGTTTTGTCGAAAGCCTTCCTAAAAAACATCAGACTAATTTTCTCTTTCTTTTCAAATTTTTCATTATTTTTTGGCTGGATTGTCACTTCAAAAGAAGCCATCACAATAATCTGCATTATTGTCTTCATCAGAACTGTTGCTTTTGCCTGGCAAAACAAACAAAGAAAACAATAATGATTTACTTTCTTTATTTACATTGACAGTGCGCTATTTGTTTTCTTTTGACGCTACGAGTGAAAAAATTGCGAAATCCTACATGCTTTGTATTTGCGAACAATTATTTTAACAATTGTCTTTGGTTTTCAATGAATTGACATGGCCCCAGGTGCGCATCTCNCGCCCGGTCCCGACCTAAGTCAAAATTTCTAATCCCGATCCCGACTTGGGATCCCGATCCCGTTTTAGAACACTGTTACGGGGTGTTGATTTTCTGAGATTTTTCGCCGAAGTTTTACTCCGAATAAAATATTTCGAAATTCGACATCAAATACAAATGTGCGATTTGACAGTTTTTAAGAAAGTGTTTTTTCCATGCATGACAGTTAAAATAAGAAAAAATTGGTATATAGGGATAGAAATTTTTATTGAAAGTAGACTTTCAAAATTTTCAATTTAAGTATGCTTTAAAATTTTTCATTTATTATAAAAGTGAAGTTCAAAATGGTGCACACTGTCACTTGATAACTATATCTACTAAAAAATAATAACAGAAGTGTACAAAAACCTTTCGCATCGATTCAAAAAAGATTTTGCGACGACAACTGTAACCTTGTATCACATGATATGCTAAACCTTGCCTTTCTCACTGTGTTTTCAAGAACAAAAAATACTATTCCAGAATTTAAATTGTCGGATGCAATATAATATTCCTTCAATTTCCTGATGCAAAAAAATTAAACTCAAACTGCCCTGGGCTTTCTGTAAACCGCGTTCAAAGTGGAGCCGATATATCGGCTATGGTGCCTTGGCGGAACTTTTTTTCCTGTGAAAAATTATATTTTGAGTTGAAAGTCGAACTTCAAAAAACTTACCGAGTTTATTGTTTGTATTTGTATGAGCTAGCTTAGAAAAAAAATGAATGAATTTGAAACAAATTCTTAGGGAAGATAGTTTTTCCGACGGATAATTGCCAAAAACCTTGGTTTTCTGCATATTTTAAAAAAATTAGGAATGTTAACAAAAATAAAGTTTGACCTACCACTTCTACAAGTTACATCAAAATTTCAGATAATTCCGACATGAAACTTGGGAGGAGACAGTTTTATCATTTCGGCTTGGGTCCTATTGTGTCACTTATGTGTCAGGGAGTGTGTGCATACAAAAAAAGTTTTACATATTTCTGACGCAATCTGTAGGCTAGATCTACAATGTACAAACTGGGTGATCTTAACAATATCCTTAGAACCCTGGTTGGCCAAGATTTCATCGAGAAAATTCAATTCCAGCAACCAGTACCCCTTCAAAATTTCTGACACGCGCACTGACCTACAAAACTTAAAAATTTTATCGAAAAAATTAATTTTTTTATTTTGAATTAACGATCAGGCCGTTCAAGGTTGTTTCCTAACTCGAAACTAGACACTGCTTGCAAAAAGTATAAGTCTCAAAAATTTTAAAAAGTTTCAATTTCTAAAAATTCAATTTTTTTGAAAATGTTGAGCAAGGCTTCTGATTGGGTCCCAGAAAAATGCTCAAAAATTGATTTTGATATGTTCATCTTTTAGTGCAAATCGAGGCGATTATTTTTGACAAAACAACCGATCCCTTCGGTCTCCCACGAAAAAAGATATAAGCATAAAATAACAATAATAAGATATATCCCCTATTCACACTTTTCTTTATATTACGGCTCTAGTACTTAAAAACACACTACGTTTACTTATCAGCGCCGGGATATCAACAAAAGTCTGAATAGGGGATATAAATAAGGATAGAAGTTGGAANGCAAAAAATAATGGTCTGTGCATATTTTGATGGGACAACTATATTTTTTGTAGTTCCAACTTCTATCCTTATTTATATCACCTATTCACACTTTTATTGATATCCCATCAATAATATTGATAAGGAAACGTAGTGTGTTTCGAAGTACTAGAGCCGTAATATAAAGAAAAGTGTGAATAGGGGATATATCTTTTTATTGTTATTTTATGCTTATATCTTTTTTCGTGGGAGATCGAGGGGATCGGTTGTTTTGTCAAAAATAATCGCTTCGATTCGCACTAAAAGATGAACATATCAAAATCAATTTTTGAGCATTTTTCTGGGAACCAATCAGAAGCCTTGCTCAACATTTAAAAAAAAATTTTTTTTTAGAAATTGAAACTTTTTTAAATTTTTGAGACGAATACTTTTTGCAAGCAGTGTCTAGTTTCAAGTTAGGAGTCAACCTTGAACGGCCTGATCGTTAATTAAAAATGAAAAAATTAATTTTTTCGATAATATTTTTAAGTTTTGTAGGTCAGTGCGCGTGTCAGAAATGCTCTTGAAGGGGTACTGGTTGCTGGAATTCAATTTTCTCGATGAAATCTTGGCCAACCAGGGTTCTAAGGATATTATTTAGATTACCCAGTTTGTACATTGTAGATCTAGCCTACAGATTGCGTCAGAAATTTTTCAATTTTTTTTTTATGCACACACTTTGATCTTATTTTTTTGACAGAACAAGGATTCTCGATTAAAATAACTTGAAAAAATTTGACTTTTTTTATTGTCAAATTTGACAGGCGCACCGGACAAAAAAAAGGCAACAACAATTGTATTGTCACTTAATAGTGACCATACACCGTAAATTTGTAAATCTGAACTATTCTTGTCGAAAAAACATGTCTTTTAAAAAGAATTTGATACGACAAGTTTTGTTCGTCCGACAATAACGGAAGTTTTCCGCCAAGACAAAAGTATATGCATTAAAACATATTCGACAGAAACACTAACTCGTCAAACGTTTTGATCGTTTCAAAAATGTATGAAATCAATTTAGTTTTCATTAAAATCGTTTTTTTAGTTGAATTTGAATAAACAAGGATTACCAGTGGTAATTTCTTTCAATTGGTTATTTACCACATTAAATTGTGCGTACACTATAAATTGTTTGTCAAGTTATTTTAACTGACAATCCTTGTTCTGTCGAAAAATTAAGACCAAATAATGACAAAGAATTTGAAAATTTATATCTGAAAGGCGCACTGATCCATTAAATTTTTCGATACCACTTAAAAAATATTTATTAATAATTTACTTCATTAAAAATCACAATGCAAGTACAACAACAATTTTTGAAACAACTATTGTAATTGTAATTTGCATAAACTGCTAACGGTTTCATCATAATTTTTTTTATTGAAAATCCATGTTTTGTTTAAAATCAAACACATAAACTTATTAAGGTATACCGAATGTGTTTTAGCTTTTGAGGTTTTCCCAGGGGAGATTGAAACGCCCCTTAACCCCCTCACACCGGGGAAATCATATTTCAAATTTTAGACCAGCTTTTAATAGCTAAAGTTTCACTCCTTAATTTGCAAGTTATATGTCATTGTAAAAAATGTATGGTTTTTCAAGAAATACAAGGTGAGTGAACCTTTCTTTTCTCTCGCAGTTATCTAGTTTACAAACTTCGAAATTTAAAAATATAACGTGTTGTTCACTTAATTTTATCCTTGATCCCAATCAGTGACAAATAAGTAAATTGATATCTTTCCCAGTTTTCCCGTGATAAGCGCTCAAAGTATTGCCTTTAGNAAGGCTTTTGAGTGTGTGGCGAAGTTCTCGTTTCTGGGTGTGAGGAGGTTAAATAAACTAACCAAGTTGCGCTCTGATTGATTAAGCGTAAATCTCCTCGGGGAACACCCCAAAAGCTAAAACACATTGGGTACTATTTTAAGTGACAAAGCAAAATATCCAACAAATGCAGTCACACAATTTAGTTTTATATCCATTACGGGGCCTTCTGGTCGTTTTAACTAGATTTTTAGCCAGCATATTTAATATAATTCGGCTTTCAGAAACAACTTATCTGAT
>SCLH01000028.1:170916-189131 GCA_004367855.1 Oikopleura vanhoeffeni
ATTTGCGAATTCTGCACTAGAATGCTCTTGAGCGCCAAAAATATGCTATTTCAGTCATTTTTCAAAAATCTAACTCCTCCCTCAATTTTCGTCAGATTTTCAAGTGACATGTTGAATACTTCGTTTAAACACTTTTGAACAACTTCCTGGCAGGAAAATTTTATAGTCCCTCTGATTACGTAAAAGGTGCACTTTTACGAATTGGTAAAATATATTTTCGCTCCAAATTACTTAAAAAACAGAATCTATAGTGAACGACCTCTGTGAATTCATTTTTGTAAGATTAACCTTGTATCAACTTTAGTTTCTGAGTGAGAGTGAAATTACGATTTCATTTTTATGACCTTCAAATTTTGATAAGAAAATTAATTTAATTTTCATAATTTTTCTTAGATAATTTTGATTGATAACATGTGTGAATAAAAACTTGTTGATTGTCTACAAATAAAGTAAGCGATGTTTGCGCATGGTGTGAAAGCCTTATTCACATATTGACAAATGTCTGAAGTTGACAAATAAATTTGTTCCAAATCAAAAATAAATAATTTCTCAGAAACAAATGTTTTTAATAATTTTTCAATGAGAAAACAGTTCAGAGACCGCATATTTACTATAAAAAATATTTTTACCTGTAAATATACACATGAATGCCTAATCAGCACAATTAAAGTGTGAATTGACGTGACGATAACTAACAAACTAGTGTAAATAGCGATTTTTAGTTTTGACCAATGTTTTTTAAATTACTGATTTACTAATTTAATGTTATTAAATCTTATGATTGTCTTCCACAGTTCTCATAAAGACTCGCCCTGACCACCCCCTCAATTTCAATTTCAAGANACAAGGGTAACTTTTGGAGGAGAAAAACTATGGAATTATTAATTATGACACTGAGCGCCACCTAGTGGTGAAAATAGCTATTTCGTCTATCTCGTGACTGGAACCAAATATGAATGTATAAATATACTTATAGGGATAGTTTTTCGAGCCAAAATATTTTGCATTATTAATTTTCACACACGGCATCACCTGGTAGTGAAAATAGGCTTCACAACACCTCTTGAGTAATATTTTAGCGGCCAGCAATCTAAGTAAATACTAGCTGTGTGTTCTGAAACACTCTCGTGCAGTTGGCTTCCAAAAGGGATGCATCCCCGCCGATTTTTCATCCCTACCCTGGTTATATCCCCCAAAACGGGATAAAACGGGAAAGGGATAAAGGGATAGATTAGAGATAAAAGGGAGTTTTATGTTTTAATGTTTCAATGATAAATTTTCATAGCGTCTTTTTATTTTAAAAACCCACTTTTTTTGAAGCTTCCATACAAAAATTTTCAAAATTTTTCGAGCAACTTCATTTTCCCATAATGTAGCAAATTTGACTTTCAGTGACCTCCTGATGAAGGGGTCGACACATTCGAAAAATTCTTCATATCGGATCGATTTCCCCAATCGGATCCAATTGATCCTATCCAATAGTGCCACACCTTCGCTTTGCCGATTAAGTTAGGGGGTTCTCAACGGTTTTAAATTCAGGTAGGACATAATTAATGCACCAAATACCTTCAGAAGGCCACAAAATGCATTTCTGCTCTTATCATAGAAGAAAAAATGATTTGAGTTTTTCATATTTATTTCTAAAGTATTTCTCGGGAAAAAATACATTAACCTATTTTAATGAAGAAATTCTAAATTAAGTAAAGTCAGTAGCATTCTTTTACTTAGAGTTGCAGTAGTTCAATTTGAGGGTTTACTTCAGTAAAATCGATTGAAGATTAAATTTTTTAGAAACTCGTAAAAAATTGACTTCCGTTGAACAAAAATGCAATTTCTTCATAGATAGCATACTTAGACCAAAAATACACAGACAATTGAGAAATGTGTGCTACGAACTATAGACAAAGTTAATAAAAAATCGAGCAGATCGTTTTTGAGAGAAAATTCCCGTTCTGTAAGAATTGGAAATTTTCACGTCTTACTAGTTGGTTGATTAAGGATCAGATCAAATATTCAACTGACTAGATGTGAAATTCTTTCATCTTCATGAGACCATGAGCTTTCATTTGATGCTATTGTTTAACTGATACGATGAAATTTTTGTTTAAAGAATATCATAAAAATTGACCTACCGCTACTAGATTCTGCCAATTTTTAATATAGGGTATGCGATTGTAGAAAAATAATTTTCACTGGAACTTGAGAAGTTACATTGTTCTCCAAAAATAGCAATTTTACAAAATCGACCGAATCGTTGTATTGAGAAAATTGAGCTACAAATCTACAATATCCATAAAATAGGGTTATTCCATAATCTAGAACAAGTCAGATCGAAATTTTGCAAATATATTTTATGATAACTGGCGCGTAGTAGAACCGTTTTCTTAAACACTTTATAAATTTTCATTGACTGTTTCCGAGAATAAAAGATTCAGAAGTCAAAATCAGTGTTCTAGAAATCATGCCCACTTGGTGCTGTGGTGTTCAAGAAAAAAAATTCTATACTTGGTGGGTGACATTAAAGGATGATTTACATTTTTATGGTTTTCAGAATTTCGATAGTGTTTCGTTCCCTTCTGAGCAGATCTAAAATCTTAAAAACGTTGAGTAACCCAATTAAAACGTGCGTTTTTCAATAATTATTGATACAAAAATAAATAGTATTTCAAATAACATGAATCTCTCGGTCTATATTTAAGCCTTGTTCTTGAAACACATGTATGTAAAAATAAATTCAAAAACTGATGTTTTGAGTTATATCCTAGAAAAATCCATGATACTCAGCAAAATTTTGAATAATCCTTGAAAAAAAGATGAATTAACATTATTGATTTTAGAGAAAAAGAAGAACGAAGGCGAGCACTAGATTTTCAGCTCCAATTTTATCAAGTGGTCCGTCGAATCGTTCTCGTGAAGATTGCCGAGATCGACCAGCTCGATTTCCTATCTGACAAAATGTCTAGAGTTGCGTCTCCATCAGAAGAACTCCCAATTAGTCTGGCAGACAATCTCCGCCAAGTTCATCGATACATCGCTGAAGAATGGTGACCGAATTTAAATATTTACGACCGCAATTTTGAGTTTAAAAAGGACAAAAGTTTGCTCAAAAAATTAGATCCCGAAAAAATATAATTTTATTTCAGCTGCGGAAAACGTGACTGAAAATGAGCGAATGAACAATCTTGAAACCACACTGAAATCACAGTACTTTCGCGTCGTACAATTTTCAGAAAATCTTTATTTTCTTATTTAGGGCTGAGCGTCTGCTGGACGAGATGGATAATGTTGAGCAAGTTTTGGAGATGGAAGAAGATTATGAAAATGATAGTATTTATAGCAATGGGTCAAATATCGACGATATAAAAATGCCATTGCTTTCTTTAGGTCTGAAATATAGGCTTTACTTTTATCAATAAATTATTCTAATTTTTAACTTTAATACTTAAAATTTAATAAAAAGTTTCGAACAAGGCGAGCTTCAGAATTCAGGTCAAAAAAATTTGGAGTTATGGGCATTTTAAAATCATTGCGCACCTTCGGGCAATTTGGGCCGAGACTAATACTCATTACAAAAATTAAGTAAGAAGTTCATGTTGATTCACTTCAAAGTAATTTTCAAACTACAAAAAAGACACAAGTCTGAAAATTTTGTTTTACAACTTTTGGTTGTTCGAGATGTGATAATAATAATATTTTTTTATTGTTATGTAAATATATTTCGAATTTTTAGGTTTTTCATCAGTACGTTAAAATAATATGATTAACGAACACAAAAAATATGCAGTCAAAACATGTTCCAGAGAAAACAGAAAAGTTAACAACAAGTATTTTTAGACAAAATGGGCAACCTTTTTTGCCGATAGTTGTAACCTCATGCTAACATTTAATCACCCTAAATGCGAAAAATAGGAAAACGTATATATAATCTTATTCGAAACATCACCCCTGATTTACGTCTAAATATAATATGAAAAACAGTTCGATTAAGCCAAATTTTATCACCTAAACTAAAAGCACAAATTGTAGATTTTAAAGAAAGCGATTTGGTTAATCATTTTATTTGTCCAATGATAATATTCATAATTCGGATGCAACATGTTCGAGATTACGTAAACGTGTACAAGAACACCAAACCTTAAAAAATACATGCTAATATAAACACATCATAACCCGATGTGTAAAGCCGCTTTACAAATCTGAGTGATCACCCTACCAGTCAAAGAATAAATTTTTTTGAGCAGATTCAAACCAATAGCAACTAATTTGCCATTATACGACGAAAGAAGAGGCTAGAGCGCTCGCTATCAAAATGATATAACCGCTTTTAAATAACAACCGATTGATCGTAATTAGCTGTTTCATTTATATTGAGACACCCCTCACGCAATTCGGATTTTCAAAATGGGCTCAACTATCGCAAAAAAGCGTTGCCCTTTTTCTAAAAGAAACTTGTTAGTTAACTTTGCTTTCTCTAGAACATCGTTAGTTGACGTGCATATTTTTTGTTCGTTATCATATTCATTATAACGTACTGATGAAGAACCTAAAATTCGAAATATAATTTACATAACAATAAAAAAATATTATTAAGTCTGAAAATGAACACTTTGACGTCTAGCATATTCCTATTATGCACCTATATTGATAACTCTAACTAGATGTGGGCTGAAAAGAAGAGAAAGCGGCCTCATAATTGGCTAAAAGCGATCTTAGGACTGTTAGGATTGGCTCCCTCAACCCACATTTATTAGATTAATCAAAAGGTCATAAAGGGATATAGGCATTTTTCACAACCGGTTTTCAGCTAAATGATATTAAGTCCACGAGACAAATGAAAACTTCGACGTATGTTCTGAAATTTTATTGAAATACTCAAAATTGATAAGCTAATGATGAGCTGCTTATCTGACCATATTTTATAACTTTCGCAACGACCACAAAATGGAATGAAAATTTCGAAAGTAAGTATTAAAACGCTAATTTAAGTTAATTTTCACCGACCAGTTTTGAAAAATATCATTGATTTTTTGGAACAACATTTTTTAGTCAAAAACTTTTTTCGTCAAAATAATTTTTTCGTCAAAATGAATCATTTATTATAAAAATAAAGTTTTGGTCAGAAAATAGTCTTTTCAAAATTCATATCAAAGTCTCACAACTAAATTAAACTGAAACGTAAATTACGTTACGTAATTCGATTTTCTTATGATTATCTAGACTTTAAAATTGAAAAAATAATTATGACGAGAAACGTTTTTGACAAAAAATTTTTCCCGATTTTTCCGATATCAGTTAAATTTTGTAAATTGCTAAAATTAACGCATGAAAAGTATAAATGCTTACGTTTTTAGCAAAAAAATGCAGGTTATCACCAAAAATGAGAATTTATGAGGAAAAATTTCTGAACTTTATAAAACTATTTAGGAAGTACTGGTTGCATTTAGAGACGAAAACATGAAATTTGCTGGACTATTATTCTTATGTTTTTTACTGAAATTATAGACAAAAATAAGTCAATAAGCAGTTTTTTTATCCTCATTGGTTATCAAAAAAGTATTTTAATCGCGGTTAAAAAATTTTAATCACGATTTTGCCTAAATAATGAAATTTCGAATAATTTGATTAATTATTTTTGAACAACCAAGAGACAAAAATCAAAATTTCGGACATTTGGGCTCTGAGCGATGTCTACATTGTCTAACTTTCAAGTTTCTGTCGTAAAAATTTAGGGGGTTTATGGATTTTTCGTGAGATCCTAAAAATAAGGACAAAATCATTAAGTTGCCGATTTCAGATTGGTTCTTATTAGTTCGCCGATAAAGGCTTCACGATATGTCTTTTGAGAGCAAGATTTTACTTTGAAAACTGAAGCCCATATGCTCGTGTTATTTTTAGTCCGTTAGCAAATCGCCCCTGAAAATTCCAACCAAATTAGTATTTGGCAATTGCTCTTTTTTTATTTGATATCAAATCATAATAATTAGTCGACTGAGGGTAAATTTTATTTTTTTTGAAAGCGTGATTATAACCTACCCGAGTATTTGTTGGGTTTTCGAGTCATGAAATATATATTTTTTATTCCATCATGGATAGTTTTTAATTGACGTTTTGGCTTAACAGCCATTATCGTTGAGAAAAAAAATTACGAAAACGTTGCGAAAAAGTAAGTCAGCAATCCAGCCTTAGAATTCGCGATAGTTTAAACACGCAGTTACCCGTAAATGCCAAAAAATATCAACTTTTGTGGGTGAGTTATATATATCTCTGCAATCATACAACATCCACGCCAGAGGACCTTGATTTAGCCCTTATTAATCTAAAAAAAATTTACCTTCACAATGAAAAGCTGGGCGAGCAGAGGAGCTGAATAATCCGGAATTTATAAATCATAATATAACTTTCCTATTCACTAGTTTTCGATTCTTAATAATAGCTGGTAAAATCCAAAAACTTATTGATCAATTTAAACCCGATTTCAAATTAAGCATCAGCATTACTTCTATCAAACTTTTCAGCGTTATTGCACCCAGACGTAAACCACAAAAAAAATATTATCAAAACAGTCACTGTATTTATGAATGCAACTGTGACGACCCGTGTGAAGCCTCGTATGAAGGAAAAACACAACGTTTACTGCAAAAGCGTATTCTAGAACATAGACGCGACGAGTCAAGCGTTGTTTATCAACATTGTAAATACTGTGACAATTATCATAAAAAGTTTGAGATAAGTTCAAAGTATATTCAGAATATCTACCTCAAACACTTCAACGAGAGATTTTCGAAAGTCACTTCAAAGTTTTGGAAAAAAAAACTATATCACAAGGGTTTTCCAGTAACTTTCAAGGGCTTACTTATTACTTTCAACAAACTGACTCTGAATGTACAAGTAACACATACATGTATGACAATCTTGTGTACTTGTATCATTCCAGATGCATATAAGAAAAAAACACTGTCGCCATTCAGCTGTTACTGACGTGAATTCTGAGGCTGGATTGCTGACCCACTTTTTCGCAACGTTTTCGCAAAAACCTTTTTCTCTTCCACACCGATAATGGTTGTCAAGCCACAACGTCAATTGAAAACTATTTATGATGGAATAAAAAATATCATAACCTTTTCATGGTCAAAATAACTCGTTTTAAGTAAAAATATTTTCATCCGGAATAATATCTTTTATCCCGGAAGAAAAGCTTTCTTAGTGAATCAAGCCAAAAATTTAGCTTGATTTACAAAAAAGGGCCCTTCTCCCGGGATTTAAGATCCTCGTCATCACGTTATCTCAAATTGAATAATTAAGCTTGCTATTAAAGTGCATTTCAATTTCGACAATTATATGAATAATATCATCAAAACCTGAATACAGTTTGTGTTTTATTGTACAGTATGTGTTTTTTCACTTGTGATATGAAAACTGCTGTTTTCGAATTTCCCGCGAATAAAAAATTAAAACAAAGCGGATCAAATTTTGAAATGCAAGCTATCGTCCATATCGAGAGTAACAAAATGTTATGTGCCTAGCTATCGTTAATTATTTACGCGAATTTCTAAACGAGCAATTTTTTCTTCGCAAGTTTTTTATGCTCTTACACTTAATTTGTCTCACTATTCAAAAACAAGTTTATTTTTTTCTTTGAATTTTGTTAATTAATTGGATTTGAAAATCTATCGAAGTTCGATATTGATCCAAGGTTAGTAAAATGCCAGTCCTTCATAATGTTTCAATGTCAAGATTGGACCAAATTGCAAACACCGCGACTCAAACCGACTATTTCCATCACAGCACAACCTCTTTACGCGCAACATTTGGAAGTTTAGGCATGGAATACTAAAAAAATATATTTGAATATCCTTGTTATATGTTTCTCAGTAGATCAAGCTTATATTTGTGTGTTTTCATGTATTTGAATTCGAATACTAGGAGATGCTTTTTTGTTGAGCAATTTTCAAAGCGGTTCCTAGTAAACTGAACATGAGATCGAGTCAGTTATTTCAATGAGATGAACATAAGATGCTGTTTGGTTTTTGGCTGGAGCAAGTACTTGATATCGAAGATCATGCTTTTGCATAAAATTTTAACATATGACTAGGATTTATTAAAAATTCCAGGCATAGGCATAATATTCTATAATTTTGATTTGATGACTGAATATACAAGGCTTATATCTCGAAATCGCTCAACTCCCTTCACTGCATTCCAAGCTACTAAATTGACAATTTGATCTTGACCAATTTTCGATTTTGAAAAATTCCAAAACGTCCTGTCCAAATCTTTTGTTTCTTAAAATAACTCAAAACTCCTAAAATTGCAGATCAATCAAAAACGTTTAAGGGGCCTGAGCGATTCCGAGAATACGAACACCGTATTGCGAAACTGGTCACTCATAGGCTAAAAAACCCATGTGGGTCGATTTTGTTTTGGTATATTAATCATTTCCTTTGATATTTCATTTTCAAATTAGATTTATCCCCGTCATCACCAAATATCTTCCGAGAGAAAAATTTAAAATAACTCAGGCTGTAGGTAAATGAGTTTTAAGTCAAATATTCTCAAGAAAGTGGCATAATTAAGTATTCCAATTAAAGCTGACCTCCGAAAATACCATGATGCACACAACCCCGTCAAGAAACCTGGCTTCAATTTCAATCTCTTTCGAAGAAATACACCGCAATGTTAAAACCATACTAAAGCTAACCTTTTTTTCAAATTATTTCCGACTGTTCAAGGCCTTGAATTTCTGACCAATAAACTTCTCTCAAGGTGAAAAATTTCCGAGTGACAAATACAGCCACAAAAATTTACAGAATTTCATTTTTGAAGTGTTCAAAACAACATTATTTTTGAGACTTTCATGACAAATGAATAATAATTCTCTCTGAAACAATTTTTGACTCAACAAATTTCGCTAATCAAATCAAATTTATCTGTGAATGTGCCGAGTCAATTCCAATTTTCAGCCATAACAATGATTAATTTAGGTTTTGCGACCAATACTTCGGGGGTTTCAAGCATGTCATATCGAACCTCTAAAGCTTATTTTGTCTGAATATGATATACATATGTAGTTAATTCGCTTCAAGATGCTCTTGAAAATTTGTGGATAATTCAGAATAAAAGATTTTTGGTTATTTTGTAAGGAAAATGTGTGAGTTAAAATAGTGACAAAGTTGGGTCGCAAAATCCAAGGCTGCCATTTTGAAATGAACAAAATCTCGAGACTTCATGAAAAAAACTTTGAAATCAGAAGTTTTAAGATAACTGTTAATGATCGAATATGAGGTTAACATGAAACTAAAGAAAATTCTAAAAATAATGCTTGAAAATAAAAATTCAAAGAAAATTGCGTTACCTTATTTTTCTATCAATCAAAATCACGTGGTTATCAATCAAAAATGAAAGAGACAAAAAGTTTGTATGGACTCGAGGTCTTTTCCATATAACAAAGCAATATCATATTCTCGTTTCGTGGTCTATAGCATATCATGGTCTGAGCCACTTAAGTTAAAACTCTTGTTAACTGTTTTTATACTCCAATTTGAAATGAATAGTCTTTTCAAATTGTATACTATAACTTATGTTCAGTGAGCATAAACAGTTCATGATGGGCTTGAAATAAATAGATGAAATTAATTTAAAGGTGATATAGGAAACACTTTTTTGATCAAAATTGATTTGAACAATATACTTAACCCCTGCACTCAGACAGTGCCGATTGACATTGAGTCGTCAACAAGCTTGCTTGATCTTCAAACGAAATATAAACGAATGTTCAGAAAGTACATATAATTTAGTTTTCACAATTCCTTATCTTTTGGTCTGATCATTTATTATCGTACTATTCCGGCTCGTTAAATAACAAAAGTGTGGTGAAGCTGAAGTTTTGTGACTTTGAAAAAATAAACTGCGTTTTTAAGCTTCAAAAATACTTCTTATCTCTGTTTCATAGCAGAGAACAATGATTCTATGCTTAATAAAAAACATTACATTTTGATACCGAATCGGACCGATTTAGAAAGGGTGAAACATTTCACTAAAAAAGATGCTTTGTTGGATTTGCAAAATTCCTTTATAGTTCTTCGGCGCAACAATGCCGTTAATCGATGAAGTTTTTTTAATTTTGCTTCAAATGTGAGAAAATTGCATTAACCAAGAATAAAACCGAGAAAATTCTTGACAATAATGAATGCGAAAAAGGCATAACTTGATCAAAAAATATTTCGAATGAGCATCAAAAACTTAATATTTACTTAGCCGAAATGATCGATTTTTATTTCAAATGAAAATACAATTCAACCGCGCACAATAAATTCAATCCCACCGAAACGCTATTTTCAGCAAAAGTGCTGGTTTTTTTTTATTGTCTAAGAAATTATTTTAGGAGAAGCTAAATGTCTAATAAAAGTTTATTCATACCGCTTATAAGCTGTTTTAATTAAAATTATAGAGTTTATTAGCTTTTTCATCAAATAGCTGACAAAAAGTAAGATTCATACGGTTTGTGATTTATTTTATTTAAAAGCTTATTTTATTAAAAAGTTGAGAATAACTTCATTTGAAATGAATCACAAGCAATAATATTGCAACTTAGTATTTCCGGAATAAATGTTTGATTACCGCTAACGAGTGCGCCTTAGTTTGCCAAAAAATGCAGTTCGCCGCAAAGTGCATTTCGCCGCATAGTGCAGTTTACAGCATGGCCAGTTGGTAGCATGGTTGAGTTGGCCGCAATGGTGTTGTTTGCAGCCACGTGTAGTTGGCTGCAAAAACTGTACGTCAAATTTTGATATAAGACCCAAGGATCCTAGT
Source organism: Oikopleura vanhoeffeni (assembly GCA_004367855.1). NCBI lineage: Eukaryota > Metazoa > Chordata > Appendicularia > Copelata > Oikopleuridae > Oikopleura > Oikopleura vanhoeffeni. The sequence continues at coordinate 181,726 of SCLH01000028.1, forward strand.
CCGAAAAATAATCCTTATTTGTCCTATGTAATTTTATAGATAAACCGAAAATATCAATTTCGCCGAAACTGATATAAAACAATATCTTTTTTTTTACTAGTTTATAAACTCAATTTGACAAGTTGAACTTGTACAACTTAGATGAATATTTACAATAAATAATTTAATGAAAATTCCCATCATTAAGTAATTTCCGATAATTTAATTTTAAATAGTCGATGGCTGTGTTTAAATTTTTGACTTATCAAGTTAGGATATCTCCGATTTTGATATATCCCTTATTCACACTTTTGTGAATAACCCGGCCCTACTACTTAAAAACACACTACGTTTCTTAATCAGGACCAGGATTTTCACAAAAATGTGAATAGGGGATATGCACTTTTGCATTTTTTAAGTTAAATGATATATTTCAAATTTGGGTAGGAATTTCCTACCGAAAGGCGATCAAATTATCGATAAAAATGTCAATGGTATCAAATATTTGCAAACTTGAGGAAATTGGAGGTAATTTGAGTTACAATTTCAGGTTGATTTAATGCGGCCAACTACACTTGGCTGCCAATTGCACTTGACTGCGAACTGCATCATTGCGGCAAACTGCACCATGCATGGTCCATGCTGCCTATCACACCAGTGCAGTCAACTCAATCATGCTACCAACTGCAACATGCTGTCTATTGCACTTTGTGGCCAACTGTACTTTGTAGGCTACTGCACTTATCGGCAAACTTAGGCCCACTCCCGCTAACGCCTCATAACTGTTATTTTAATGACCAAAAACTTCTGTATGTCCCGCCTTTCAAACAAACGAACAGACTTCCTTAATAATAAGTTTTTCAAACTTCAAGGTTAGACTGTCAACATTTTAGCCACATGCTATAAGGTATCATTAGCTTATGATTATCATTATCGGAAAAATGAGAGCCTTTTTAGGCAGAAAAGCAATGAATCAATTTCTTACATTTCTGTCATTAATTTGTTATGAATATTTGCAGCATGTGCTGAAAGCAAAACTGGTATTAAATATAAGTCTTATCATAAAATCGAAAAATTTTTCAATGAAGCTTATTGAGTGTAAACCGGAAAAAATAATATGTATATATTTCATGTGTAGAAGCAGAAAAAGTGGTTGTCGCTGTAAAAACCCGTGTCATCAATAGTTCGAACATTGAACATGAATCTTACGATTGATATTTGACTGCTGACAATCTTTTGATTCAACTACCAGATCACAATACCAACGGCCACACTTGTGAAAATGAAAACTTTGCGAAAATTTTTTGTGAAGCGAAAACATGCTGAAGGCTTGGGTACGAGGCAACTGACCCGACATTTTCGCTCGGCCCTGTTTTGTAACAAAAAACAGTTATGAAGAGTCACTGGGCTGGTGGGCTTCAACAAATTTAATGATATTCGGCGGGTATTAAATCAAGCGAAGTAGTTAGCATAAGCTTATAGTACGCTCGTAGACGATAAAAACAAAAACGATGGAATTTTGACACGAAATTAAAAAAAATTGGGCTTTGTCGGCTTTGGTGTAAATATTTTTAGTACAATTCTCAGAAATGAAAGTTTGAGACGCAGTCACAGGTATTTTTGTGAATAAAAAGCTGAATCATATACGAACGGAAGACAGTTTTGATTGTTTATAAATTTTGAAATATCTATCACAGATGAAAAGCAAAATTTCGTGTGCCAGCATTTTTCCTAAGCGCAAGGATATAAATGATTGCAAATTTTATGAAAACTGGATGAATCTGAAACAAAAGAACGCTCAAAAATTTAAGACTGTTTTTTAGCAAATTAAAGAACGATTTTTTTGTGGAGTTTCAAGATACCGTGATCGAAGCTTGAGCCTTATATATTATTTCTGCTATAAAAATTTTTTACGTCTTTTTTTCTTAGTTATTTTCACAAATACAGTATGTAAAAAAATGTTCGAGACCAAAAGTTCCAATTTCCTCTAGATTGAAAGTAATTCTCCTGCCAATTATAGGTTTTGATCCAGGTAAATTTCCCTTGTTGGACTTGAACAATTATTACATACTGTAAATTGTATGGTCCCCAATTTTCAGCATACAAAAAGTACGACCTGAATTTGACATCGGACAGACTGGTCCAGACTCGTTCAGTCTCAAGAAAATATATCGCTTGAAATATCAGCTAAAGCATTTGTTGTTCATCGTGAATAAACTTCATTTCTCCGTTTGTAATACAAAACCATTTCAACAACAGCCTTTGAATTCTTCAAATTAAGGCTACTTGTAACTTTTAAATTGGGAAACACAATGACAATTTAATATTTGTTATTTGAAAAATCACTTGCTAATAAACCTTGTTCACTGACTTTCATTTTATAAAAATGTAATCAATAGTCATAAAATGAGTTCAAAAGAAACAAAAACAAGATCAAAAATAATAGAAACAACATAAACTCAAGGGCCTTGGTTCATTTTGACAGATACGAATTTTCGAATTCCACAAATTATGAGAAATTTTCGATAAAACTTCCGAAAATTATCAAAAAATGCCTTATTTTTTGTTAAAATTTTTTTAAATGAAGTTATTCTAACTTCACTAACGAGTTTTGAAATTTTTAAAGATCGAATAAGATTTAATGAATTTTTTTCTGAAAGTTAATCCATAGTCATGTAGAACATCCTGTGAACTCAACAATGCAATAAAAATAAGCGTATCGCTTTAACGTATATATAGCAAACGTAATAAATATATAGTAAAAGATGTTGTTGAAATTGAGCAATATATATTTATCTTAACCTAATGGAATGAAACATGTTATCGCGTATTCACCCTTCTCATCTAGTGTCTCACATTTTTAGTGAACACTTTATTGGCCCAACTAGAACTGTTTGTCAAAAATTGGTGGAAGTCCGGTGTTATCGACCCTCCAGCGGTGACAAAATGACTTTTTAATATAAATTCACAGTCTCTTAAAAATTTAACGTATTGTCTGTTTTCTATTTCAAGCAAGAAATTAGTTTACGCCGAAGTATGCGATTAAAATGTCGACATTGTCGAGCACATTTTCTCTACTTCGCTAGTTTTCAACAGCATACTTTCAAGGTGAGTGTTTTCTATTTTGAGTGATTTGATGAAATTCTATAAACCGAAATTTTTGGAAACGATATATTTTAATAAGTATCGAAATTTTAAAAATTCCGTTATAATAAATAATTATTTTATTTTTGTTTCTAGGCACATGGTTTTCTCGTCAATATCGACGACTTACATCCTTTGGAGCAAATGACTGCACTCGAGCAGGTCAGGCAAACGGTTCGCGATAAAAAATTTTTAATATTCAAATTTATTAAAATTCAAATTTTCAAATAATTTTTATTGGGGAAAAAAATGACTTTAATGATGGATAAGTTTGAAATCTCAATCAACTGATATCATAAAAGATTCAAAAACAGTCTTCATAATCATTCAAAATTGATCCATTGGTTTGATGAATATCTAAAATACGGAAAGAGAGACTATTTTTAGTAAATCGAGCCTAAATTTCAGTATAATTCACTTAAGATGAGCTCTTTCCCGGACTAGAGATATGCAATTCCTGTTATGCCTATTTTGTTTATAAACGCCAAGAAATGTCGTAAAACTCTCGAGAAAATAACATTCCTTTTATTGTAGCAAGCAGCTAGGGCATTTTTTTGTGTTCTTCTATTTTGCGTCTATCACTTCCATTTTTTCTCAAAGTGCCTTTAATTATCAAAAATATCACAATGTTTTCAAAAATACATATTATTTTGTTCTTATTTTGAAGATGATTTGATAAACATCGAAAGTATTATAGAAATACAGTTTTATATTGATATGTTATAATAACCAATGTCTCAACACAAACGAAAATTATTTTAAAAATGCTAACAATTTTCCTCGAAATTGAAATTCAACTAAGTTTGACTACCGATTATAACGTATCACTAATAGTGATTCACTATGCATACAATGTTGTATGTATATAAAATTTCAATTAAAATATTGCTTTTCGACGGTTCGGTTTATTCCATTATCAAGAGTGAGAAATAAATGAGACTCAAATTCACAGAAAAAACAGAAAATTTTGTTTCGAAAGTAATTTAGCGAATTGAGGCTCAGTTTCGCTAAATGAAAGCTCAATGCTGAATGTGGCATACTTTGTGTCTTTGGAGTAACGAATCGTTAACCTCATAAGTGCCTCTATCGAACTCTCAGAAGAACCAGATCAACTTTCCCGTGCATTCGAAGATGGTTCTGAAGGTGATATGATTGACTCAATTATTCAATGTATCGAGAGTTCTCCATATGAATCTGACTACCAGCCTGCTAGCCATGAAGTATCTTCAAACGGTGGGACTAAATCATTATAAATACTCAAAGTAGTTGTCCGGGTTTCGTCCATGTGTCTTAAATTTCTTAAATTTTTTGAAAGTACTTTCTGAACTTTTGTTATTAATGAAAACTTTTCAATGCAAAATTGCGAAGAAATTACAATTTTTTTTTAACCATTTTATGCAGTTCTGTGAAGTATCTTGGTTTAATAATATCGATCACACGGCCTCCTCGCACATATTCAACTCTTTTATAGCCAAAATGTTTACATACTTTGATTCTTGAAACCGACTTATCTGATTAAGTTCTTAGATAGCTCAAACTGAGCAAAAATATTAAGTGAATAATAAAAGAAAATTGGTCCGAATCAAATAACTCTAATTTTTCCTGAGATGACTGAAATTTTTTAATAATTAGTTTTGGCAAAAAAAATGGAGAGTCTGATTCGGACCATTTTTTCAAATTTATTTCCTCTGAATCGTTGTGCTCAGTTTGAGCTATCTAAAAACTCAATCGGACAAGTCCTTTCCAAAGGCGAATTGTTTAAAATTGTTGGTTGAAAAGTGGCTGATATATGCCAGGGGGCTTTCTGGTCAATTTAAAAATAAATTTGACAAGCATTTTATTTTATAATTTCGGACTCAAAAAATAAAATTACAAGATATTTGGCAAGAAAACTGCTGGCTTCATTTGATCTGTGTTGATACGAAATTGATATAACTAATATTGTTGTAAGTATCTACTTCGTAGCTTTTAGCAAAAGTGTATAAATGAGCCTTAACTTGTAACATTTTCTCAACCTGAAACCTTATGAACTTGTCGTATTTGAATATTGTTTCATCACAAATTTAAACACTGTTTAGCTGCAGATTAGACACATCACCGAGTTAAAGTTCTATAACAAAATTTTCGGCCATAAAGATAGCCTATAAGTGAATTTTTTCGAGTTCAAGGTTATCATAAAGAGCTGTTAAGATACGACTCGTATCATACGAGTCAGATCAGCTATCTTGTATAACTATTCGGTCAGCTTGTGGAATACAAATCTCATTTTTCGCATGCATACACTCCTTCACACATACGCGATACAAGAGAACCTAAGCCTAAATGAAAACTATCTTTTTCAAGATTTTATGTCGAATTTTTCGGAATTTCGCTATATTTATTCTAGAATATCGAAAAAAACATCGTTATTTTGAAATTTCAGTTGTTATGAAAGCAAACTGTATTTTTGAATTTATTTTAGTCATATTCAAGAAAATACTTAGAACAAAATCGTAAAAACGTGAAAATTTTAGAAAAATTTGAATAATTTGGTCGGTAGTACACTTTTCATCATCTCAAATTTATTTGGAGCATTTTCAATGCCTCATTAAACCAGCGACCAGCACCTCCTAAAGTTTGTGTAATGTATTCAATTTTATTTTTTTCTGACGCTCTTTGGAGAGTCATATAATCTTTTGAATATATTTAGTTATATAAAGTCGAGTATACCGAGTAATTAAAACCTGTCGAAACATTGTTTTTTGAGTTGCGTTCACACATGACTGATTTTTGATAGTTAATCATTGTTTTTAATGTTGTGAATTGTATTTACTCGTTGGGTACAAGCACAGTCGACGATAACAGGTTTAATTTGCTATTTATTTTATGTTATTTATTCATTTTGTGATTACGATTCTTTCTATTTAAAAATTTCATTACTCGACTAGTTTCGGCTATGCACCATTGTTCAAAGGTATGTATTTCACAGACAAAAATAAGTATAGTTGAAGATCAGTAAATGAAAAACGTATGCAAAAAACTTTGAAGTTACAGTGAGCGTTGTGATTTTATTTTTACACAGCCCATTTTGGAAAAAAGCGCGAAGAAATTCTATTCTTTATGAACGTTCAAACTGGGGACTCGTTCTATCATAACAATAAAATCGTTAAATATTCGAGGCGCTATTGTTTTATCAATTTGTACCCCGCGAAGTTGTTTGTATGTTTCATTTTGCATTCAAGAAACTTATAAACTCGTGGGACCCCCAGAAGTATTTTCATAGCTTTGAAGTCAATATATATGTAGTCACTTATGAAACATTAAGACACTTTTTACAATAATTTAAACTTATTCAATTAGTTAAAATGTTTATTCAAAACCATGTTTATCCTTTTCCCAATGGAACTCCATCTTAAAAAGGTTAACTATCTCTATAGCGCGTGTTCGAATCCCACTAATGTTGAGTGATTTTCTCGAGTATGATTATAGGCAAGGGTGTTCGATATTGAGACCGCTAAATTTGATTGGTGGGTAATTACTCAAGCGATCACTAAGACAATCACTTAGACAAAATACGAAGGATTCGAACTCGCGCTATAAAGATAGTTAACGTTTTTGGGATGGAATTCCGTTGGTAAAACGATATATTTGTGAAACTACAAAAACCCTATTTTCGTTTATGACAACATTTCACAACTTGATCTTATTTTGTAAATCTACACATAAATAACTTTTTGATTGTTTGCAATTTCGTATTGTATGATACGAATTTTTTCGAATAAAAATTATATTTCAATTGCGTGAAAAAAATGTATCGAAGTTATTTGCGAATTTCTTGCAAATAATCTTATACAGTATGCGGTGAGTTATATTTATAAAGTTTATAGGTCTTGAGAGACCGGTGTATAGGATTTGAAGGTCTTGCGAATTGCTATCTGCTTTGCGAATATAAACTCTAAAAGCGAGTAAAGTTGTAATGTCCTAATTTATTGTAGAAGAGCGAGCTTATATACAGAAAAGTGGGAAGCCATAAGGTGGCGCTGTAAGTGAGTTCCCAGGCTCAACAACACACGAGTCATTAATCGTGACTCATGTGTTGTTCAGAATGGTATGCCATAGGGTGGCGCTGTTGGGTAACTTACCATTCTCAACAACACATGAGTCATGATTAATGACTCATATGTTATTAAGAATGGTATGCAAAGCATGATGAGTCATCGGTGAGTCATCATGACTCACCGATGATTAATGATGACGTCATCTCAATGAGTCATACTATGACGTCATAATTTGATGACGTCATA
>SCLH01000028.1:189273-252153 GCA_004367855.1 Oikopleura vanhoeffeni
AGTGGGAAGCCATAAGGTGGCGCTGTAAGTGAGTTCCCAGGCTCAACAACACACGAGTCATTAATCGTGACTCATGTGTTGTTCAGAATGGTATGCCATAGGGTGGCGCTGTTGGGTAACTTACCATTCTCAACAACACATGAGTCATGATTAATGACTCATATGTTATTAAGAATGGTATGCAAAGCATGATGAGTCATCGGTGAGTCATCATGACTCACCGATGATTAATGATGACGTCATCTCAATGAGTCATACTATGACGTCATAATTTGATGACGTCATATTATGACGTCATAATGTGATGACGTCATTCTTAAGCCTGAGAACGGCCCGACGAGTCATCTGAGTGTGAGAAGATATTCTAAGAATATCTTTCTCACACTAGTGAGTCATCGGGGCGGACTCACCGGGTTCACGGCAAATTTATAAATTTTCTCAGATTTTATTTTATTTTCTATTAAATTTTTGTTTAAAATATCCGTGTCAGATTTGACAAACGATAAAAATGCATTTTTGGCGCTAGTTATTTTGGGAAATAATCACTGATCAGGAGATTGACTACCGGTATGAATAATCGAAACAAATTCTAACATTTAAATCATTTTTTTAACCCTTTTCTTACTTAGATAACGATAATTAGAATACTACTTCTATTGAAGCATTTTTTAGAGGTATAATACTGGCATGAAACCTTCGCCGTTTAAAACTATTCGACTTCAATATTTTCACTTTAAGTTTTGTTTTCCCTTTAAATTTTCCCGTGAAGAAATATTGTCAAATATTAATATTTCGCCACATGAAACCGATATTATTGAATTCATAAAACTTGTGTTTAGGAAATAAAGTCGCCTGAATACATAATATCAATGCTTGCTGTAAAAAATTGAATAAATTGCAAAATAATTCACGGAGGTTTTTTTGAAAATAAAAATTCAAATTTATTTTGCAATTTTGCAACTTTTATAAATACGATCAAAAGTTCAAACTTACTGAACAACAGTTTGATTCTGAACAAGTTCATTTACAGGTGTATCAGTCAGAAGAAATAACTTTATCGATACGGTTTCTTTTCCTAACCAGTGTTTCGAACATATCTTATTCATCTATTTCCAGTTATTTTCGCGTTAGTTTTTAAAACAAATAAGGACGTTCAAGTTTAATAATAGGGAAATTTTTTTTTGTGGATACGATTTGGTCAAACCGGACTCAGATAAGTGATGTATCAGCCATTGATGATTCGTTAACGTTCAATGATACAAAGAGCTATTTAGAGATTTTAGGTGAAACTTCAGAAACAATCTTGGACCAACAAATGGCAATCGCTGATTATTTAAGAAGAGTTTTTGGATCTGTCAAAAAATAAACAGTTTTAATAAGAAGACTATTAAAACGGCAGTCCAAATATTTAAAATATAAAAGACATGCAACTCAATTGCTGATCTCAATATTGTCTATTTATATTTCACATGAAATCGTAAAAATTTTAAAATGTCAAAAAAAATATAAAATTTTTTCTTAAAATCGAGATTTGTTTATTCCTTTTCGCTAATGAGATGAATTATTGTCTAAAAGTTCATATAGACGCTGATTATTCACTGTTTCCAGATTCATTGTTCACTATGTTGACACTGTGTGTTGGCCCAAAGATAAAGGTAGAAAAAGTCAAACTTCTTTATATGATGTGCAAATTGTGGCCCTTCAAAAAATAAAACGTTCGGTACCAAAAATTGTTCGAAATTCTGTCAACTACTGTTTTAAAATAGGAACAAGTAGAAAACAATTGCCTCAAACTAGAACATATGGTATTTTAAAAACGGGGTTTTATTTGTGAAGCATCAGCTGAATTTTTTTTCTCTCTGAGCATTAAATTTTGCAACGGCTACAATTTGAACATATTTTTTAAGTATTTGAACAAACGTAAATGAACAGATGTTAAGCTAAATAAATTTCCAATTTTAAGCCTACTTGATAATTTTCAAATTCAAAATATTGATTTAAAAAACCCGGTTTCAGCAATAAAGGCTATATTACACAATATGGAATAACAGAGGAAGAACTTATGGTGATTTTAAAAAGCCAGGAGGTGAATCTCTCAGATCCGTATGCTGTGCTCAATTTGGTGATTCAGAGACGCGCGATTTTAGAAGAACGCTTCAAATTTTCAAAAAGTTTGAAAAAAAAGTTGACGTCATACCACACGAAATAATGGGACAAAACAAATGAAAATAACTTATCATCAAAAATTTATCCTGTTTCGAAATTAATCAATCGATTGCTGGAAATGATGTTTGCATGATCATAAATATATTATCGAATTTTGAAGTGCAGTATCCCGATACAACACATCAGTGATGACACCACATTCTTAAACTCCCTGACAAATAATCGCCTCACAAAAACCGAACGTCCTGAGAAAATACCAATTATTTTGACGACCATTATACCTACTAGTTAACTTTTTAATTCAACTTCCTGGCAAAAAAATATTCTGACAAAATTTGGCACTAATTTTAACATTTTTTATTGTTATCAGAATAAAATAAATAACATCCTGACAATTCAGTATATCCTCATTACATTTATAATTGGTATCGAAATATTCAGAATTTCAAAAAAAATGGCTTTGACCATTAACATTAGAATTTTGTAGCACATAAGTTTTGTCACATGATTGATCCAAGTTAAACGCATGCATCAGGTCATTTCGCATACTGACTCCAAAATTAAAAATTTGTTAACTTTGTTCACGTGAATAAAATTCTGGTTGACGAAAAAGCTTTGAAAACGTGCAAGAAAACACTTTTTACAAACACTCCAGAAAACACTCTTACAAACAATTGGTCAAAAAAGCTTTATTCATCAAAAGTTTTATTGTTGAAAAAATTAATTGATTATCTTTATTTTTTCTTATATTGAGGTTTTCAGCATTGGAATTATACGATATATAAATGAAATAAGGAAAGAAGTCAAATATTTTCAGATTTGTCAGAAAACAAAAAGAATATCAAAAGTTTCAGAATGTTGAATAATCTTGTGATGAATTAATTCTTTCATCAATAATTTTATTTGGTGAAATATACTTTTCTTGATGGATAAACTTTTATTGAACAATTAAAATTTTTGATCAATTAAAAGAACCTCGTTTCAATTGCCAAAAAGACCCAAAGCGATAGTTTGAAACAAAAAAGATTGGTTGTTTGTAATCTCTATGTGAAAACTTTCACGATAAACTCTTATGAGGAAGAAACCAATTAGAAGTTCATCCACGAACAAGAATCCACCAGTCTGCCAAAATTGTAATTTTTTCTGCAGTTGAAATAAACAACAACCAAACAAACTCGAACAATGTAAATCAAATTTATCAATAAATTAGTAGAAAAAATCTAAAATTTCGACCAAAAAGTTTTTATTCGCTTAAAATTGAAGAAAGCAAGTTCTGAACAGTTGAAAAGTTTTGTTAAACCACTTCAAATAATATTGACAGTTAATTTGTATAAAGTTATAAATCGTTACGGGATCCCCCCGGAGTACCAGCATTGCCAAAAGGAGTCATTCATGCGAAACGTTCATGTGTATTATCTATGATATTATATATTATCATATTATATCATATTTATTACCGTACTTGCTGTGGATTTTAAGCAACGTTTTTAGCCTAACATGAAATATAATGAGGCGTTTGCGAACGGCATATGAGATGGCTCAAACTGAGCACAAATATCTGATGAATAAACCAATAGAAAAATTTGTTCCAAATCGGACTATTTTTATATTTTTTCTGAGATCACTGAAATTATTTAATTATCAGTTTTTGTGCAAAATAGGAAACTATGATCTGATTCTGGCTCTTTATTTATTGGGATGAATAGTTTTCGAAAAAAGAATTAGATAAAAATGTTTGCAGAAAAGGTGGCATAAAAGCCTACTAGTGTCATTTTTGACGCTGTTCATTCTCAATGTTTTTTGTAGTGCAACCACTCGGTGGCGCTTTTTCGTAGTCAAAGTTCTGTCTCAAGCATTAATCATAATCAACAGCATTTACTTCAATTTTTTTTCAGCCAATCAGAAGAAAGAACCAAAAATTTCAAAAAAAACATCCATAAATTTTTGCGTTTGAAAAAAATACGACTCAGTTCCTCATTTTTTTTTGTCCGACGCCTATAACACGAAAAGTCGACGATCGCGTCGACCCTGATCAAGTTAGTCCGATTTGTTCAAAAAAAAAACTGGTCAAATTTAACTTTTTAAAACATTTCAAATTAACTGATCATATCTTGACCACTCAAAACAGCGCCAGCAGATGGTCTGATAAAAATCTTCGATTGCATCGTTTTCAACGCCAAAAAGTAATTCAGGTCTCTATTATTCGGAGTTCTGAGAAGTTTCTATCAAGAGCCGAGTTTTTTTTGATAGCTTATCTATGCGCGATATCCAGTCCAACTAAGAATTTATTTTGATATCACACTCATACAATCCCCGATATGTTAATTCCGGATCCTCATCGTGGGGTGCGAGTTTTAATTATTATTTTTATTAAAAATAGACTACGAGGAATTTTTCCGCGCTATTTTCGGAGATCATCAAGTTGACCGTTGATCTGTCGGATCATTGTTTATTATAAGTGCAATTTTTTAAACAATCCAAAAAAAAATTATTTTTGATAAAGTCATGTGAAAAAAATTTCTGGACCATATTTTTCTACTTTATGTTATTGTTATTTTGATAACCTCAATGTTTCAATTACAAGTTCAGCATTGCCTAGCTAAATACTTTCATAAAAATGAAAACCTTCTTTCCAGTTTTTGATAGCTGCTTAAAAATGCTAACCAAGGCATACCTTAGATGGGTTAATGGTTTAATTTTAAAATGCAAAAATTGTTCATGCAATAATTCCCAAATGCATATAAAATAAGCTGACACAGCACTAAATTAAATTATCCTTCAGATATTATTATATTTCTAAAATCACTCTTTTTGGATTTAAAATTGGGATGCCTATTTCAGGTCTTAACATTTAAATTTCTTTACATTTTACCCTTGACCCCTTAGATCCACTTAAGGGTTTGGTGGTTCCTAATTTGACATTTTCCCGATAAAATATTTGCCAAACAGGGCTTTGAGGATATAATTCAGATAAGTCAGTTTGTAGAAATAGCCTTCAGCTTGCGTTAAAAATGTGCCAAAACTTTTTTTTTATGCTTACACTCCGTGACACATTAGCGAAACGAGAAGACATAACGCAAAACGGAAAATCTATCTCTTCCCAGGTTTTATGATAAAAAAACCTTAATTTTCATACAACCTCTATAAATGTTATATTTTTATAGAACATGGAAAAACCTCCGTTTTTTTGGACATTACGCCTCGAAAAATCTATTTCCTCCCAGGTTAAATATGCAAATTAGCTCGAAATTTTGCAAAAGCTAGTTCAAAACAAATAGAAAGTCTTCAGAAGCGTTAGTTCAATTTCGACCCCAAACTCAAAATATAAATTTTTCAAGGTCACGTCAAAAAATTTCCGAAATAAAATGAGCTTCGACTTTTTGAAAGTAGGCTCAAAAAAAAGTTTAGGAAACACTGAAGAGAAAATTGGCTAACGAAAATTGACACAAACGTTATTTTGAACATAATTTTGAGAAAAATACTTGAGAAAACTTGAAAAAAATCCAAAAACGCGAAAGTTTTCGAAAATTTTTTTGTTGTCAATTTGGTTGTTTTATGCGGTCAAAGCATACAAGATTGCTTTGGTGCATTTTTATGACGAATCAACTGCAGAAAATGTAGGAACCACCATACCTTTAATCTCTGACTCAGATTCATTATTAACTTATTTGAGGAGCCAAGAGAGCGATTATGAAATCAAGCATAATTTTTCTCACCTGTTAAGTAAACTTTACTTTGAAAACTTGGACGAGACAAACTCTCCTCTTTTCACAAATGATTTTGGCATCAAAACTACGCGGCTCTCAAATTACCTGCATCTGTATGATTTTGAAAGTTTTTTGTATCAATTTCAATAACCAAAGATTCGATTTTCCAGGATTTTGTCTGTGAGATTAAATTGAGGTTAAATATGGAGAAAGATTGCCATGCCACCGTTTATAAAATGAACCCAAATTTGAACTGAAACGCCATGGCGCGCCACTTGGTGCGAAAACTTTGGCATTTTGAAGACTCGGTCCTCGAGCAATGCTCGGTCGACGAGCATTCTCATTTTTTGACCAAATTAGTCTGGACAAGATTATTAAGCAAAATTTCCTCACATAGCCCCGTTGAGTTTGATGGCGTACGACATTATACTTCTTTCACATCATCCTATCGAATATCCAGGAATTAAAAACAATTAACAGTTTTTTATTCACCGAAAAAGTAATCTGATTTGAAAATTAAAATTACACGGACTTTAAATGACTTTCATCTGTATGACCTTTGAAATTTTTTTGTAACAATTTCCATAGCCGAAGATTTCGATTTTATTCCATGATTTTATCTCTGTAATTCAAATGAGATTCAATATTGGAAAAGATTGCCATGCCGTCGTTTCGCTACTTTTCTATTTCTTCCGGGACGCGATTGAAGTTTTTCCATGATATCGTGATCGGCGGAAAAACCTGACGGAGTTGATAGTAGTTTTTCGTTCGTCATTATGATTGCCTAAAATAAATGATTCAATTTTGGGCATGTCGGCAACGGAATCGTTAATTTCAGTCAACTCCCGATTAAGACTCATATTTTGAAAATGCTCCGAAAAATTGCCCGGAAACGAGGTTTACGATTTTTAAATCATATAAACTTATTTTTTCTCGGTGTTAAAATTCCCATAATTTTATTTCTGAGGCTAATCAGTGATAAATTTTCAAAAATATGTAAAAGATTTACAAATTCGCGAATTCAAATTTTATCTTGAAGACCCTGTTTGGCTAACTTTTATTGGATATTTTTCATATACCGTATGTAACAACTATACCCTATATTTCACAATTTTTCTTCAATATCTTTTCACTTCGGCAAAGTATAATTTGCGTTTGGTTGAGATCATACTAATTATACTTAGTCGGAGAAACGTTGATTGGGAGACTTCAAATTTGTTTTGGAGCAAACCCGATATACTTAATTGTCTTGGTCACAACTTGTAAGATAAAGTGATAAATATCATTCTTGAAACTCTAGGTTCCTCTTATGACCTTATTTCTTCGTTCATGCTTCGGCATCAGCGTTGGATCTTGTAGGGTCGACCCCGAGTCTTACCGTCGAGCGAAGCCTTCTGATAAGTTTGACCAACTTATCTATATTCGATCTAAAACACAAAGTTTGGTGCGTGATTATAGTCGTGATGATAATGATTTAAAAGATAAAGATTGAAGAGCTTGGAGACTTTTTCGATTTTCGTTCGCTTGATAGTGAACGTTTTGCCACTTCGGAATTTTCGATAAAAACTTCTTTAAAACGAAACGTGCCACCTTTGACCTTACTTTATATAATCTGATTTTTTCGTATATAATTTGTACATTGTAAATCGTAATTTAAAAACATAATTGAAAGATTAGGGTAAAATTTGGCGAGTTTGCGACTATTTTTTATAATTTTCTATAAACGAGGGCTTTAATCGATTTTTACTTATTATAAAATAAATTATATTCATCAACGTTTCGATACTTATTTATCATTCTCGAGATTAAACTTATTTTCAAGTTCAGAATTAAACATTAAAATTGCAGAATCTAGAGTATTTTACAAAAAATATTATTTCTAAGATGGCATATTAAGTGCAAGTTTGATAAATTTATGAAAATTATTTGAACGCTTAACCCTCCGAGGCATATAGCTTTTGAAAAGACTCAAGCCTCTTTAATCAGCCAAAAATGATGATTAAAATGATCGCATAAACTTCTCTTTCTGATTCATTTTAAAATTTGACAATGTGAATCTAAAAATATATTCTAAAATTTTTTCGGATACTAGATTCAAATTTAAGATTCAAAAATAAGATTTCAAATTCGCCAGTTTTTAGAAACGTATTTTGAGTACAATTTGCAAGAAAAATAATCCTTCTGGACGTATCTGAAGCAGAAATATTTTATCGGGAGTGAAATTTCGAAATATCTTATTTTTGTATCAGTATGAATATCGATCATGATGCTCGAGTAACATAAATATCTTATTCCCTTTTCATTTCACAGGCAAATAAGATATTTATGTTACTGTTATCATAATGAATATAATGATATGTTTTGAAAAAATATATAATTTGTGAATATCATGCCAGAGTGGTACTCATACCATATTTGTCTTAATAGTGTGATAATAATCAAATAATTTTATTTAATCGAGAAAATCGGATTATTTTTAGGCGGATTAACGTGCTCTCACTATATCTGTTGGGAATCAAAAATATTTTCAAATAAGTTTAAAATATTCCTGAAAAAATCACGGTGCGAAAATTATTTTTTATTTTTTATCTTCAATAAAAGTGTCCAATTCTTGCAAACGTTTTTTTTTAATTTCTTACATAACTAATTCTGTGAAAATCCATAAAAAAATCCACTGGTTTCACGGTCACATCCATTTCGCAACTACAACTCGAACTGACAGATTTTTTTTAAAGACGATATAATAATAATACTGTCAGACATTGTCGGGTGGTTATGCGCTCAAAAAGTTGTTTTATGTATTGCTTTAAAAAGATTTTCCTTAATATGAAAAGTTTTTCCCATGAAATAATGTTAAAGAAGGCAAAAAAGTAGAGAAAACAAACTTTTTTGAACCGATAAAAATTTGACCTGCAGTTTGCGTTTTAAAAAAAATGTTCTTAACTATCTAAAGAATGAGCCTAAACACCCACATACGTTTTAATGGCAATTTTTGACCAGCCAGTAAAAATTTTTTAAGATATTTAGTGCCAATAGCACTTTCGAGTGTACCACCGAGTGTTAAAGATTTCATCATAGTTTAGAAATGAAAATCGCGCGACCAACTCATTAGTTGACATATCAGATATTTAATAGATACAAAACATTTAAATGTGATCTGCCTATTTTATGAAGAGTTCAAAAACCACTAATAAAATTTTGGACTTGATTTGCGGAAAATTTTCATATTTCTAAAAAAAGTCGACAAAAAATGAAAATAAACATATTTATGATTTTTTCAAACGCAGTCAGAAATATGTAGACATGCATGAAAAAAGTTAAAGTGGCTATTTTTGTTTTATTCATTGATTAAAAAAAAACGATCAGAAAATTTTGGACAAAAAATGCGGAAATTTTCATAATGCTTTGATTTTTTGAAATTTTTACGATTTCAAATGAAACTGGAACTCAAATCTTTCCTAAAATGAATAAAAATAATTTTATCAACGCTGAAACATATTATATCGGTTCAGCTAACTAAATAAGCATAAAAAAAAAATATACTGACTTATTATTTTTCGTAGTTATAACGACTCCAGTCTGCTGGGTTTATGGCACCCCCTTAACGTGCTCTCACTATATCTGTTGGGAATCAAAAATATTTTCAAATAAGTTAAAATATTCCTGAAAAATCACGTTTTTCAGAAAAAAATTGTTGGTTTTCTCGATTTAAATGAATTGTTTGATTATTATTACACTATGAAATATGGTATAAGAGTACCACTCTGGCATGATATTCACAAATTATATATTTTTTCAAACCATATCATTATATCCAGAGGGCACGTTAATCCGCCTAAAAATAATCTGCCAAAAAAATTATCCGCCGAAAAAAATATCCGCCAGAAAATTATCGGCCAAAATATTATTCCCCAAAATTTTTTTTAAATTGTAATTATCCGCCAAATTAATAATGGCCATAAATGTTTTGAAACGTTTTTGACATTTATTAACGAACATTTTTTATTCGAACACGTCAACCATCCATTAATGATCAATTTGATCACAAAGCGTTTAAACTATTTAAATTTTTGTATCTTACAAAATCTGATCTGCACAAAAATGCCATTATTTTCAAAAAAATTTCCAAAATTTTTTTTGGAAATTCTAGTATTCAATTCTGTTAGTTTGAATTCGAAACTTGCTAAAAACCTTCACCATCTTTGACAATGAAAATAAATCGAAACGTTAGAAATTATGTTTTATAATAATTTTTTAATTGGTACCAAAAATAGAATATGCTTTATAATAAGGAATAAACGACAAAATCGACGTAATCAATTTTTATTTATTCTTTGAGCACTTTTAGTTTCTGTGCTGAAATTGATCCAGAAAATAAAATTATTTTCAAAAATCATTTTTTTTAAATGGCTTGAATTCAATTCGAAAATTCTGGCTTCAAATCGTCCGGAACAGTTTTTTGAAATGTTGTCTTGAGGACTTAAAGTTGAGGTCTCAAACTTTTTTGCGGAATTTGCACTTTTGCAAAAATTTGGCGGATAATTAAAATTTGGCGGATTATTTTTTTGCGAATAATTATTTCGGCAGATAATTTTTTGTTTGGCGAATTAATGTTCCCTCGATATAGTCAATCAGAC
Source organism: Oikopleura vanhoeffeni (assembly GCA_004367855.1). Lineage (NCBI taxonomy): Eukaryota > Metazoa > Chordata > Appendicularia > Copelata > Oikopleuridae > Oikopleura > Oikopleura vanhoeffeni. Next base: position 199,784 of record SCLH01000028.1, read on the forward strand.
ATAAGTATTGAGTAAAACAGAGCACTGCGCAGTTATTAAGATAAACAAACATTTCCTGGAGCCTACCATGAGGTAGTATCACGTGTTTTGATCAACCTTGCTTTTCAAATGTTTTTTTCTAGAATTAAACATGAAATTCCTAGAATATGAAATTTTTTTTCAAAAATTTCACTCTTCTTGATCATAAAAGAAAAATGAAGGTTGATCTCATAAGAGTTCTCTGTAAATAACGGTCATAAAATAGCCTCCGGAAAAGTTATTGGGCCTTGGCGGAACTTTTTTTTTATGCTTCGGAGCGTTAACCTTTGTGAGCATATAAAAAAAATCTGCCAAGGCACCAAACCAACAATTGTGGCTTTACTTTAAACGTTGTTCACAGAAAGTTTAATGCAGTTGAAATTTCAATTTTTGCTGCATACGAAAGTTGAAAGATAATTATTTTGCATCCGACGTTTCATTCTAAAATTACAATTTTTACCAGGAAATATAATGACAAAAGCAAAAATACCATATCACTTGATACACGGTCACAGTTGTCTTCATCAGTTACATTTATGTCGGAAATCATGCACAAGTATCTAGCCTACGTCATAATTTTGTTCGCTTTGATTAAAATTTCATAAATTAATAGTAAATTACTATTAGTAATAGATAAATAAGTCAAAAATTTTAATGTGAAAATCATGATTTTTGATCAAAAATGTTTATTTTTCGCTATAAAAGCAGATTATTTATTTTTTTCTATAATTTTCAAGTAAATATGGAGATGAAGTACAAGTTTGGAGAATTTGTTATGGCTTAAATTCACTCTTATAATAATTAAATTTTTTCATGGGATACTTGAAGTTGAAAATTCAAAAATTTTACTTCCGAAAACAAATTCCTGCTCCCAGAAACAAATAAATTTTCATTTCAACTGATATGCATGCAAAAAACCCTTTTCAAAAAACTGGCTTCTCTCACATGTGTATTTTATGTCTAGTTCCGAAATGTTTTATCAGGAAGTGAAACATAGGCGAACAATATAAATAAATAAACACCCCGTAATACTCGAACCAAACATTCGAAAAAAAATTGATTATTTTCATCGAACCGAATCAAAATTCTTGATAATGTGTTTGTAAAGAAAAGGTTCTACGATTCCGTTTTTTGCCTTTTTTGGATGATTTGAGGTATGATCAAGCCACTATTGTGGCTCTGCGCTCACAAGGGTTAATGGTCGTATTGATCATTTATAGCCCGAAGTTAAGTTCTTATAAGATAATCTTCAATCTTTTCACGATCTTTAGTGTGTCTATAGTTCCTTCCTACAATTTTGAATCTATTTTGAAAATAGTCAAATTTAGCTTCAGTGCATGTGTAATTTTAACTTTTTCCGTCAACAAATTTTTAAGCTTCAGCTCTGAATATTTCACAGGATAAATTACGTGAATTATGTTCGTGTGAGCAGAAATATGCTGGTGTTGTTCTCTGATTCGATTTTTAAACATTCGTAGAGTTTGACCTCTTTATTTTTATTCGCCCGGATACGTTTATAAATAAACTACATTGGACTTTTCAAATGTGTTTGTTTGTGCTCTAGCCATAAATGAGAAAAGAAACTGAACGGGTCGATAAGCAACGTTTACACGAAAATCAGGAACTAATTTTGACATTCGCCTAGTCAAACCACAAATGCTATGCTTTATTAGCGAAGAAGAATATTCGAAGCAAACAGTATGGTTTCTGTGTTGACTAACTGGTGTTTTGCTGTTTGCTAGAAATATCCCTTTATCACTTTTTGGTTAAAGTGCGTAGCCACAACGTTAAAATCACACGTTAAAAGGCGTAGTGGCAACGCATTCTAATCAAAAAGTGATTAAGGGATATATTAATTTCAATATTGATAAGTGCACTTGAATAATAATTCTGACTAAAAACTTTTTTAAGGGGGCCGGAGCATTTTGACAGATACGCATATGGGCTCTTGATGAAAAACTATTTACTGGATTCATATATCCTTCTTAATATACCAACAAATTATGTTTTTCGAATTCGACAAATTATGAGTAATTTTCGATAAAAGTTCCGAACATTATGAAAAAATGCCTTAGTTTTTGTTCAAAATTTGTTTGAATATTTGTTTCAAATCAACGAGAAAAATTCTACAAAACGACTACTTTCACTTTTTGAGTGGGTGACCACATACTATTTATATGCTCTTTGAAAAATCATATGATATGGTTTTGTGATTTTTGGTCAAAAATTATGAGAAATATTTCGAAAATTGTCCTTATTTCTTGTTGAAACAGTTTCAAACTCATTTTTCTGGAATCACCAAATGAAAATATGAAAAAAACCATGTTTTACTTTATTCAAACATGTGCTCGTTTTGTTTCTTCGCTCTCGTTCATACTCTCAACTATAACTTTGCAACGAATTACAGTTTGGGCGAAATAAGTTGAAGCCCTCATTTATATAAAATAATAAAATGTTATTTTACTAAAACTTGCAAAATTGTTAAGCCGTCTTGACAACCGAATTCAATTTCGTTTATTCATCTCATGAAATAAAAATTTTACGATGTGCCAAACTTTCGTTTTTTTCAAATTGTTTGAATTTTAAAATTTTCGATTTTGACGTAAAAAAGTATCAAACATAACAATAAAATTGAATTCGGTGGTCGAGACCGTTTTTTTTCGGGTTTGTTATTAAAAAAATATTTTTATCTCAATTTTGACGCCTTCGTTTTTTGAGTGTTTTTTCAAAAGACAATAAATAAAGTGAAAAAAATCGATCTGAAAAAAATCAGATTATACAAAGGAAGCACAAAAGTGCCAACTTTTGTTTGAAAAAGTTTTTATCTGAAAATTTTAAAGTGGAAAGAAGTTTCTTTTCAAGAGAAAAAAAACTAAAAAAGTGTAAATCTGTCTAAATGCAGCGACCCCCTTAAACTCATTTAAAGTGTCTAAAAATTTTTATTGTGAACTACTGGAATCGAATTTTTGATGAATATTGGTCAAAATAGAGTCTTTTCTGTATTTTAGACTTGTTACGGATCGTTCAAAATTGCAAATAACGGTATCAACCGAATTTCTTCGATATATTTTGGATTTTATTTTATTCATTCAGAAATACATTGATACAGAGATTTTATCGAATTTTCATCGTCCATATAGTTGACTGTGAAATTTAAGGATTAATCATATCCATTACTTTCTTTCAAAAAACTTCTGATTGATTTTTTGTTCATAAAAATTAGAGAGTCGTCCGCAAAGCGTGAATTCACTTATTTCTACAAAACCGTAAATGTATTGGAAAATTTAGTTTAGAGTCTGAGCAAGAGTGTCGTAACAAAGCGAGGATATCTTTAAGAACAATCAAAATGGCATTCGCAATATTTTCAGCCGGAATAATTTTTTTTTTTTAATTTCGGAAAAAACTTTGATCAACCATTTCTAAAAATGATAAATAAATTTTGAAGAAGCGCTCAAAAAAAATGTTGAGATCTATGATTAAAATTTGTGGGAAAAAGTTAAAGTGTCAATTCTTATTGTTTTTATCTCAAATTTCAATAGAAAAATCAGACAAATTTTTGGACAAAAATGCGAAAAATTTTTGTAATCATAAAATTTTTTCGAATATATTACGAATTCAAAACTTAAATCAAAAGATAAGTCTTTCTTGAGTTAAATGAAAAATAATTTTGATAAGCTGGGACTAGGGGTCGGTATTATCTGTCCTGTCCTGGATTTCTAAGACAGCACAAGACAAATATTTTCGGTCTCTCGGACAGAATCGGACTGACATTTTAATATCCCCAGTCTGGAGGACAAGTTTGAACAAGAAATTATGAAACCTGTCCTTGTTTCTGTCCTGTAAAGATTAGGTATTTATTAAGTATATATTTCAAAATATATATAAAGACATATCTTATTTGTCAGCGGAACTGAACGTCGAAATTTCAAAGCTTTCATAACTTACATATATAATGACGATACCGCCACGCTCGGTGTCGGCAAGCTTGGTTTTGGCAAGTAAGGTGGTGGGCAAGCTTGATTAAAGAAAAATAGGTAGTGTGCAAGCTTCGTATAGGCAAGTTCGGTTAGATTAAAATTGAAGAGGTCAAATGGGATGGTCCCAATAAACGAACATTTTTGCGTTGTGCCCTGATGTCATGCAAATCAGCATCTAGTGGAAAATCAGGCATAAATAAGCGCTTTTTAGGAAACTTGAGTGAACAATATATTGAAATATTGTTAGAAATGGTAAATTCTAGCATCTCCCTAGGAAATTTTTATAAATTTTAGAAAAATATCAACGGTCACACCTGTTCCAAAAAATAGAGAAAATCCTCGACTTATATCTGGTTATAGACCTTTATCGGTAGGTGACATTTTAGGGACCTGCTGTGAGAAAATTGGAGCTGCTCAGTTATAATATTTCTTAGAGCAAAACGACCTAATTTTTGACAACCAACATGGGTTCAGGTCAAACCACTCGTGCAGTACAGCTATTTTACAAATGAGTAATAACATCAGAAAAAAATATAATAAAAAGTTTCATTTAGCATTACTTATTGATGCAGCAAATGCTTTTGACGCACCAGCTTATGCTGTTATTTTAGAATCATTGAAAAATTTTAGCACAGATAACTCATTTGCGTGGTTCGAGTCTTTTCTGTCTGGTAGACAATTTTATTTCCAAAAAAATAACCATAAAAGCTCTTTGCGGCCTCTGCCGGCTAGAGGAGTTCCTCAAGGTAGGGGAACCCGCCCAGTTTGTTTTTCAAGGGTTTTTAATAAGGTTCTGATAAATATTAGAAAAAATTTAAAAATGTTGAATTTATAGCATAAGCTGATCATCTTGGGTTGTTAATTAGTTGGGATTCTGAGAAAAAAATAATTACTCAAGTTACTGAGTGTTTTTAAGCGATGGACGCGGAACTGAATAAAAAACATATGAAAATTGCAAGTCAAAAAACTGTCGGATTCAAGATAGGTGATTGGTCAGAAAACAAGTTAAAAATAAGAGATCAGACAGTAGTATGTGATGATTCAATACTGTACTTAGGGCTCAGATTAGGCAAAAATATCTCTGCTGGAGATATTAGTATAGAACCACAGTTACACCATATTTTGAAACGTATGAAATCTGCTACACATAATGTTCTGGCTATGCGTGATTATGGTACAGTTAAACAATTAATAAATTAACAGGGTGTATAATTCATTTGCAGTCGGCTTCTTTTCACATGGCATCTATTGTCAAGAGATTCTCTATAAAAAGTGGTCTACGCTTTTTCAAAACGAATTTTGTAATTTTTTAAAAGTCATTAAACATAAAACATTAAAAGAAATAGGACGCCCAATATCTCATGTTGAGTTACTTATGCCTCATAATCTCAGAAATTTTACCATACTCATGTTTATGTTGGTCTTAATTGTCTTAATTCTGTTTTTATGTCATGTAAACCAGCTCCGCTATATACCGATTTGATAAAGTGTCTCAGTTCAAATATAGGAGAAGTTATTCAACGATTTACTGGTTATGCTGAAATTGACTGTTCATATGTGAGTAGAGTGAAAAGGCGAGATTTTTACTTTCTACAAAATACTGGTAATTACAGTGTGAATTGGAAAATATGCCATAACTTGAAACTGAACTGAATAATTCAAAGAATGAAAAAAATCCAGAAACTGGCAAAAAACGTCTTCAATGAATATCTCAAACACACCAAAAAAATTTGGCCAATTTGCTTTATTGATTTATTTAATCATTAACCAGAAAGGATCAGGTCTATGTTTGGAACATTCGCTTTCAAAAAAGAACTTAAAGTTTACTTCAATAACAGTTGTCAAGACCCGTATGACCTTGAGAGGAGCTTTTGTAAAAGGTGTGATAATTCTGAATCTGATGAATATAGAACTTTTTTGTCAGAAAGGCGAACTTTTAATAACCTTGAATCATTTGATCAGAGACATAATTTTTTTGAAGTCAAGAATCACAAACAAATGTTCAAATTGAATTTAATTAATTACCATCATCAATTTCAAAACTATTTAAAAAAAATGGGAGTGTCACTCAATATTGATAAAATTTTGCATAATCATGATTATGTTTATAAAGACTTTTATCCGGAGCTTCATATACCGAAAAATCAAATAATAATATAATGAAATTCGGAATCAATATTTTACCAAAAATATCCCTAAATCAGAATATCCCTTTGTCACACTTTTGTAAATTTGCCGGCCCTGATCGACAAGCGTAAATCTATGACTTATCGTCTTCTATTCACGTATTCAACCAACGCTACTAGTGGTGAGCCCCGAGTAGGGAGTAGAGCCGGGATAATTACAGAAGTGTGATAAAGATATATATAATTCACAGGTCCAAAAACACAAGTCAATTTAATTTACAAAAATCGGCACTCTGATAATTAAAAAAAATGATTAATAATTATTCAGTGTATTAATTCCAGGGTCCAATCGTTCGTAAACGTGCAATTTCCGATGTTCTTGCTGAATAACAATTGATATAAAATACTTCATACAATGCTAAAGTTTTCTTGGTCTTCTATTAAATGAAATCAATAATTCAACCTACTTCTTGCAAAATTATGCTGACGTACGACCTCCTAAAAGTGAAGAAAGAAAATGTCGAGGATTGTGAATTGAAATGCAAATACTTATCATAGAAACCATGATTTTCGGTTTTCTGTACTGTCACTGTGTTAACTTGTGAGTGTCCTACATATCTCCTTGACCTTTGTTCCAAATGACGCTCTTTTTCGATATAGGTAAAGTTAGCTTTCAGTCAATATAGCATAAGGGTCAATTTTTGTGCCTAAGAAGATATTAGGCGGTGCTAAGAAGTTTTTATAATAACTTTAAATCAGAACATTTGACATACTAAATGATGTACGATAAATTTTCTTCTTTAGCACCAGATTATCATTATTTTTTAGTAGACTCAGACAATTTTTTTCCATTTAATTGTCCGCACAAGTCTTTTGAAAATAAAGCATTAAATTATCGAAAAAAAGGTCATGATCGGTAACGGCAAACTGGCTATCAGCAAGCTAGGTCTAGGCAATCTCGGTGTCGGCAAGCTTGGTTTCGACATGTTGGGTTGTCGGCAAGCTCTGTTAAGCCAACTTTGGTTATCGGCAAGCTCGGTAAAGCCAAGTTCGGTATCGACAAACTTGGTCATCGGCTAGTTCGTTGATTGGCAAGCTCAGTATCGCAAGTTCGTCGTTGGCTGGCTTGGTATTGAAAGCTGGTATCGGCAAGTTCGTGTGGTTGGTAAACTCGGCATCCATTTGTTTTAATTTGCAGAGCTTGCCGACAGAAAATCTGCAAGCCCGGTGTACTCACATTCCATAATATGAGACAAATTTTTTTCAAATTATTTGAACCTATAAGGTATTATTATCCACTTATTTTGAGGCTTCGGCAAGCTCGGTATCAAGAAAATGTTCCTGACCTAGGGCTGGAGTTCAAATATCACTGGACTTTATTTAATCGCACGACTCGTCTTGTTATATGAAGCGACAAAGACAACCACCCTATTAGTAATACTCACACATTGAGTCATTGTCAATGACTAAAACAAAATCAGAGGGGTCCACTAGGATTTGAACTTCAGCCCTGAGGTCAAAAACTTTTTCACCATGGACTTCCATCGGATTAGGGACATGTTTCAACCTGAAAATTTTTTGAAGTCGTTTAACGACTAGATTTGAATCAAGGCTGTGCAGATTAAAACTTTCATGATTTGGGTTCATACGAATATGAACTGTTTTACCCAATTAAAATATTTTGTGTTTTAACTCTGATTATATATGGCGTCATGACGCGTCATATTCCAATAAGAAGTCCAAATGATCCGTTGTATAACACAACCAAAAAATCCGAGAAATAATCTCGAGATAAAAAGGCAGCTCAATGGCCTCCTCGTATTTCGAGTAAGGTTAGACTCACGTCTTACTAGACCCATGCCGAAAAAGCCCGTCATATTATAATGATAGTTCGAAAACAAAGCATGAATAAAACTCGGAAAGACGATTAACTTCTGATATTTCATCCTCTATATTCTCTTGGTACGTTTTTGTACTATTTTTAGAGTACGTATATAAAGTAAATTTAGTGCACAAATAATTATAAAAATAAATCAAAAATGAATGCTTGCTCAATTGACAGGAAAATTGACATTTTACTTTAATTATTCGTTGTAAAATGACAATCATTTTCATGTACAGGAATTAGACAGGTCCATTGAAGGTTTTAATAAAAATGTCGGTTAAAATTTTTGTGGAAAATCCAGAGAGTTTTCCTTGATTGATTTGGGTTTATGATACGTAGGTAAAGTTCAATTTAATTTCAAGCTTTTGCTTACGTTCCTTGGACAATAAATTTTATTCGTTGAAGAATGTCTTCACACTTACAAATTGTACATAAAGTACTCAGGAAATATTTGTAACAGAAATTTTGAACAAAATGATATACTTTTATCTGAAAAATGCAAAAAAAGTGATCTCACCGGCTTCACATTATTTTGTCTTGTCATTAATTGCCTGCATCCTATTCAAGCAAAGTTGAGCACTATCGAAATTTCAATTGAAACATGACCCCCCTAATAATTAGCCCAAAATTCTCAATTATCAATAAGGTTCTATAGAAAGTCCATATCTTTTGACCTGAAATTCCCATAAACCTGATTTTCTAAATTATACGTGCCTAGAGAAATTTCCCGAAAAAGTTTGAAATTTTTTTAAGAGTGTCGAAGTTTATAATACTGTATCGTCTCCTAAAGGTGGATCCCGAAGCAAGCTACTTTGTCGGCCTACGCAGAAGCTATCTTTAAGCCAAGCTCGCCTTCGTCTCAGCGAATGAAATGACACCTCTTTTGTGGGATAGAAATTTTGGGAGATGTATGTTTTTGTTGTGTTTTTTTCACGGATTCAATAAAAAAGAGGCGTTTTCTAAATCTTAGGGATCTTACTTGATTCTTTTGAAGTCGAGTTTTGTTCATAACTTCTTTTTGAACTAGCTCAACAACTTTTTCGGTTATACAATTCTCCATGAATTCTACATTGACACGATATTTGCAAATTTTTCGTGCTTGCTTTACACATTTATGATATCCTCTGGATTTCATCGTCATTATTCTTTTTTACAACTTTTTTGTGGCGAAAAATATATTATTTATATTTTTTTCCATTTTGTATATTAATTTCGAATATTTTTTGTTTCTCTTTTTAAACTACAGTATGTGTTTTTTTCGTGTGAAAAGAATGTCATGTATCCGGGAGAATCATCTTTAATTAGAGGAGAATTCTCCCGAATCATTAATTACAGTTCGCACGAAAATAAAACAAATTCTGTATTTACTGTAGTTATGATGAATAAATAATTCGAAGTTATTACACAAAATAAATGAAAAATATTATTAATATACTTCTCGCCGCAGCAAAGTTGTAGAAAGAATACCATTTTTCTGTTTTTTTATGTCTTTAATTATGTGAAAGTTCAATTTTTTCTAAAAAAGGACGAAAAAATAATACTTATAAAAATAATTTCTTGCTTTCCGTTAACCTTATTTACTGTTTGGTTTGCGATCGTAAATAGTATTATGTAGGACCTGATAGTAATGAGCCGCTTAAAAGTTCTACTGGCCTGAACGACCTCCTTAAGTTTTGTTCCTTGATTCTGCTCTGAAATAAAAGTTTGTTTGAGAAACTGTCAACACGTTTGAGAACCGTAAGGACGTTATTACATTATTAACGTTTGAGAAACTTTATTCAGTGGGTTTGAGACGTAAATTATAATATTTTTTTTATCAAAAATAGGTTTTATGCAACGTTTCGACTGAACAGCCATTTTCAGGGTGAGAGAAAAGCATTAACAGAATTCGAAAGTTGAATTATTTTAACACGAAGTCAGATTTCAATATTTTGGGAAATTAGAATTTTTGATTTAATGAAGGTGCGTTTTCGCGAAACTAAGTAATCGATCCACAGAAAGTAACTGAGTTTAAGAAACTGTATTATTATAAAATTTTGTCAGTACCTTTGTTGTCGGGACATTTGAGAAGGTGGCGTATGAGTTTTACCAGTGTGTTTAGTTAACAATTCAAACATGTTAAGATTTCTAAATTAAAATCCCTTTATATTGAGTTTTATTTCAAATTTGTTTCGTTTCATGTTCGGATATTTAATATAGATCGTGAGAATCTGAGCTGTGAAACAAGCACCTTAACATCATAAAAAGTGTGTTTCATCAGTCTCTGACATGATTGGAAAATTTTAAACTGATTTTTGTGTTTATTTCTGCGTAAGTCATTTTCGACATATTGATCGTCAAACAATGTCTTTCATAAATTTTCTGATGGCAAGCAATATGAAAGTATTCATTCTGAATTTAATTTTTTGCCTCAAACTGACCGTTATTATAACACAACCCCTGAAGCTATATTAGTGACGGACATCCCTGAGACTGTTTCATCAGATATGTCTCATGATACAGTGCTTACACTTTTTACAAACCTGTCAAACCTAAGCCCTTGCTTATATTATGTTCTTTTACGGATATTTTCTAGATTGACGAAATTTATCAGTTGACTTTTACAAATTGTTTTTCGGGCAAAATAGTAGTGAAGATCTAAGAGGATTTTTTAAAAATTTTATCGGCCAACTATATTTATTTTGCACAATTATGAGTAAGCGCTCAAAGAACTAATCTCAGCAATTAATGAATAATTTAAGACTTATTTTTCGTTTTGTCCAAATTCATGATTTATGACTATGCTTTATAAAAGCGAAGCAAGTCGATATTGAAGCTTGTTATAATAAAGTTTTTGCTTTACTTATATAAAAATCTCTTAAAAATAAAATTCACATTAACCCTTGGAAGCTCCAAAATTTTTTATTCGGCAGACGCTACTGCACCACTTAAGTGGAGCGACTTTGAGCTTGTATTATGGATGAACTATATTTTATAAAAGCCGTGAATTATCTCATTTGTGTAAAAATAGTCCAACTTAGCGAGGTAATCAATCATATTTAAAAAAATTTATTTAAATCGGGCAAAACTGAGCAGCAAAGACTGGGCTTCCCGTTTTCTCATTTATAGACGATTAGCAGCGTGATGGATCAAAAAACGCGAAGAAAGTTGCAGTTTGTAAAAAATTATTTTTTGATAATGAACAAAATGTATCCGCTTATCACCGAAAAACCACATTTAAAAAATTAATAAAAATTGTCTCATTTTAGAACACAAGACTCAAATTAAAAAAATTTAAAAGAAAAAATTGTCGAAACCGAGCAGCAAAAATTTGAGTTTAATCACTTACTTGTCATCGAAAACATAAAGATTAACATAATCTTTTCTTTCTTTATTCTCACTAATTTTGACCTTGGCTTTTTTTAGGTTTTTAATCTCACTTTTTGTTTTCTCATCAAAAACCGATTTCAGCGCGATTGATCAAAAACCGCAAAACAGTTCGTGCTGTCAAAATATTATTTTTTGAGAATGAAAAAATGTATCCTTAGTTAAAATACAAATTCCGAGCTCCTTAGCACAAGCTGGAATCCTAAGGAAGTATCGCCGATCGGGCCAGCTGATCGCTAAAGCGTGGTATGAAGATAATCAAGCATCTGTTCGATTTTTTCAGCAAATTTTCGTTTTTCATCAGTTTTTAGCAGCTAGAGGGCGTTAAAATGTCGGTTTTAAAAGATAGTTTTCTGCCAATTTCCTCATTCGATGTCAAAAAAATGCCTTATTTTACTAAAGAGGACCCTAAACATTTGTATCACTATGAAGACGCTGATACTCAAACTAATAATTCCGATTTCTAATTTAAATGAAAAAGTATTTATTTCAATATGAAGTTATAAATAACTTTTGTCATAATTTAACCGCTACTACTTGAAAATATTATCTCGGCGTGAGCCATCTTTCTGATCAGTGTTGCCTTAGCTTTCCTTTGAACTTACTTTCGAAAATAACGAAGCATATTTAATTTCGAATTATGTTTTTAAATTAAAAAAATCACTCAAGAAAAAATTAGAAAAGATCCGATGGTGGAAATTTAATTTTTATTTTTTTGTATGATACTCAAAAGACTTTTCAAAAAACTCAGTTCCTCAGATTTAATCTATCGTTTGACCTGTTTGAGCAGCACGCATTTTAGATTTTTTTGAGAGAAATTGTCAAAAAAAGTAAGATTAAATTATTTTTGAACGAGATGTCCTAGAAAATTTTAACTGCCATTTTTTTATCCCCGTTGCAAACTCTATGTTGGGTTTGATTCATAAATGCCCAGGACTTTTCTTACATCCGATTTCCGCGGATTTAAATTTTTCCGCACAACTTAAGTGGTGCGGAGCTTCCAAGGGTCAAAGGTTAAAAATTGGCAGAAATCAATATGGTACAAAAATTTGAGTGTAAGCTTGTCAATTTTATAAAAGTTGTTTGAATGGTGGACAGTGCATTATGCTTGACAACTCAGTAACCCGAACAATATGTAGATGTTCGATTGGCTTTTACGGGCAATATTGCGAGGTAAGTTAATTCACATACCTTAAAAAGATGTGACAAATTAACTGACATAAATTTCCAGCATCTCATCGAAACAATATCCCTTTATCACCTTTTGATTAATCTAATAGATGTAGGCTGCAAAGAAGAGAAAGCGGCCTCATGAGTGGCTAGAAGGGGTCTTATGAGTGTCAGAATTGGCTCCCTCAACCCACATCTATTAGATTATTCAAAAGGTGATAAATTGATATGGCAAATATATTTTTTTTTCGATAATGATAGAACTTGATTTAGATTCGCTATCTAACTATCGCGGTGAAGTTAAACTCTCGAATGCCCTTTAATTATTTAATTTAATTTAAATTGTAAATTTTTCGTATAATAGACAATACGCTTTATTGCATCATCAGTATGTTGAGTATTTGTTTGTTATGAAGGTAGTACAAGGTTTTAAAACACTAAAAATCAAAGTCATTTGCGCATGTGGTAATTATAATTTGCAGGTTTTTATATATTTGTGCAGAACAGATTTATGCGAGAAACGAAAGTGCGCCATAATTAGAGTTGCACACGGGAGAACCTGAATCTAGAGTAAACATCGAAAAAATAAATCAATAGCTTAACGTGATGAAAAAACGAAATAACTTGACGTGACTTTAGCATTATGTGTTCCCTATACGGTATAGCCTATACCGTATAGACTATACCGCAAAAGCTATTGATTTTAATATCCAAAAATTCTCGATTTTCACGTTTGGTTGGTCTAGAAATACATTGACCTCTTAAACTTATTTTGGACCGATGCAAAATCAGGAGGAAATTCACATCAAAGCTGCGTATATAATTTTCAATGTTTAACCTCCTCACACCCAGAAACGAGAACTTCGCCTCACACCCAAAAGCCTATCTAAAGGCAATACTTTGAGCGCTTATCACGGTAAAACTGGGAAAGATATCAATTTACTTATTTGTCACTGATTGAGATCAAGGATAAAATTAAGTGAACAACACGTACATTTCTTATTTCGAATTTGTTAACTAGATAACTGCGAGAGAAAAGAAAGGTTTCACTCACCTTGTATTTCTTGAAAAACCATAATTTTTTACAATGACATATAAGTTACAAATAAGAAGTGAAACTTAAGCTATTGAAAGCTGGTCTCAAATTTGATAATATGATATCTTGATCGCTTACAAAACAATTATTCATATCGCCGCGCGTCGAAATATATGCAGTTAAACGTGAAAAATATTGCTAATGAGCTGAAAACTCAAAATCAGTACCACCTTATGTTCTTTTTTGATCGATTTGTCTTTGTCGGCTCTATTTGGGTTAAATTGCCGTTCAATTCTTTCGAAAAATAATTTTTGAAAAATATTTTATTTTCATTATTTTTAGTTTCATAAAATCACTTGTGAAAAAATATTCTCCGTATAGAGACTGCAGATAAAATAAACTTATATCAAAAGCATCCTCAAATACTTTCCTAAAAACTTGTGTCCTCAGAATTTCAATATATTGTATCGTTTTCACACAATTAATTTTTTTAAAAAATTTTGACGAAAATCCTAAAAAAAAGTAGGAAGAAATAACTTTCGAACGGCTGATGGTATACAATTTTAACAATTTTTGCAAAGAAATTGCAAACTCTATGACATATTTGAATTGTAGGTCTTTGACGATGTTATTTCTGCGCCGTTTTGGCTCCCGAAAATTTTTTTGCCTTTAGATAGTCAAAGGGTGTGAGGAGGTTAAGTCTCAGTCATTATGTCGGAATGACAGCGGCCTTCTGTCAGACTGAGGCTACTGAACACAGAAATCTGTCTTCTGAAAAAGGCCTATACACTGACTGTACGCTGATCCGATCTCATTACGTATGAGTGGAATAATGTTTTTTTACTATTTTCGTGAATACATACAGTATGTACTTTTTCTCTTGCCGGCATCTCAATTCCGATAACCTGACCCTCCCTACTCATAACATAATGAGTTTGAAACTCAGTATTCTAAATCGCAGGGGGGTGTCAGGAGTCTAGATAAAGGAATTTTGCTTTTTTGTACAGCGTAAGTTTTTTCGATTTCTCCTCTTTTTCACCCAGACGGCTAGACAGCCAAAATCTGAAGCAAAGCATAGGCAATTTTGACTGTCTACCCGTCTGGGTAAAAAAGAGGAGAAATCGAAAAACTCACGCTGTATTTTCAGGGGTAGCATCGACTCGGCAGACTTAAGTCACTCTTAGTTACGAAATTAATTAGCTGTTTTCTTTTTTGTGTTTATTATCGTTAGCTGAGCCAGAATAAATGTGCATCTACTTATAAAAACAATTTTTGTCTATTTTAGTAAAGATTTGAGTCCGAACTTTAATTTTCGAATTCGTAAAATTTTCAAAAAAAATCAAAGCATTACGAAAATTTTCCGCATTTTTTGTCCAGAATTTTTTCTTAATTTTTTTTGAAATATGTAAATAAAATCAAACGAAATAGCCACTTTAACTTTTTTTCATGCATGTCTACATATTTTCTGACAGCCGTTTGAAAAATAATAAAATCTTAATTTTTCATCTTCTGTCGAATTTTATGGAAAATTTCCATCGGAAATATTTTGAAAATGTTCCGCAAATCATGTCTAAGATTTTCAATTTTTGAATTTTTAATAAAAAATGAGGTAGAGTCACTTATTTAATTTTTTTGTATCTATCAAATATCAGTTTGTCAACTAATGAGTTGGTCGCGCGATTTTCATTTCTAAACTATCGATGAAACCGGATCGATGCCACCCCCTTAAAAAATAATCAGATTCTAATGGCCAAGAAATTGTAGAGCAGAATTTAAATCATTAACTTGTACCTACTCAATTATTGTTGTTTAAAAAACACATTTAAAAGCGAATACAACAACAAAAATTTCGCGTTGGTTCTTCAAAAAAATAAAATTTAAAGTCTTTTTATTCAGAACAATTTTTCTTGAGAGGGGTAGGTCTGGCTTTTTGGAACCTTTCAATAACGCCTCAGAATAATTCTAGGGTATTTGTAAAAAAAATGGTGGATACGCGTTTGTAGATCTAACCTTTGTCTAACGAGTCTTGATAATTAATTTTATAAAAAGCTTAAAAACGCCAACTCCCGCCATAAAACGACCCTAGTTAGCTATTTATTTCATTTATTTTACAAACTTCTGAAAAGATAAAAAAAATCTTCATGAATTTTTACTATTCGAATAAGGGTGTTTCATCAACTTTCCAAAATATCGTTGAGATAAGAGTTAACGTTCAGAAAAAGGTTCAGTCAGTGTACACCGTCCTGATAACATAATTGGTTTTATCCATTTAAAAAAAAAAATTTAAATCAAAAGATGGCCAAAAAAGAAAAAATAATTTAATGCAACATTTACTGTTCTGCAGAATAGCTTTGGATCTCACTAGTGTCAAAGGTCTGAATTATCGAAGGTTACAAATTTTTTATTATTTTCGTAGCAATTTTTTTGTGAGATTTCTTGATAATTGGATGAATTCTATTGAAAAAATTATATTTTGATAATAAAATTCCAGTTTACTGACTGCATTCATGAGCGAGCCAACTAGTTGGCAAAAGTTACTCAGGTAACAGACTTATTTTGGGAATCTATAAATTAAAATCGATCAAGCTCCATGCAAATTTTTTTCTGTTCACTGAGAACAAAAAAGTCAATAGCTCAATTTGGATACACTTAGCACGACCCATTTACGGGTTAACCAGTTGGAGAACAATGATTGTTTATATTTATAATTGTACTTAGTGAGCCAAGATAACCATTTAAAATATAGTCGGTTCGTTCCAAGTTATTTTTATCTTCACGAAAATAATAGTTTGTAAGCGTGGCCCCTTCATAAGTCCGAATAAATAATCACTAAATTCAAAGTATTTGGAAGCCGATGTGTAGAGTTAAATGTTATTTAGGGACCAACAGCTTTTGAAAATAAATCAATTAAACGGGGTCGTGCTTTCCTTACTCAAATTGGCCACTCATTTTTTTTCTCTTCACTGTACTTTGCTTAAGTGGGTACCTACGGGCGTGCTTAGCGTACTCAAATTGGTCTGAATGAAAAATATGTTGTGGAAAACGCAACGTCATGATTATTCGTCATCAGGGTGGTTGAGGAATTCCACCGACTGCACTGGAGCACAGTGATATGCTACAGTACAGTTATGACGCATAAGTATGATCAGTAACGGGAGACTTATCTGCAAAACTAAACCCCTCAGTACGTTTTTTTGCATGGTCAACGAATTGGTCGTAATCATTCTTCTTGAGAAAGTTTAACCCAATACACTCAAAGAATCCGTACTGAGGGGTTTAGTTTTGCAGATAAGTCCCCCAGTACTGACCTTTCTAAGGCGGCATGAGTTATGCCTAAGACTGTGTTTCAGTGAAGTCGGTGAAACCACGCTGATGACAAATAATCATGACGTTGCGTTTTTCACAACACATTTTCCATTCAGACCAATTTGGATAAGCTAAGCACGCCCGTGCTTTCCGTACCCAAAATGACCTACAATGAAAAAAAATTAATGCAGACCAATTCGGGTCACGAGCGTGCTTAGCGTTCACAAATGGGTACACTAAACACCGACTCCAATTAAACACAGGAAAATTGTTTATAAAAAAGAAAGTCTAAAATTATTTATTTAAGATTCGAAGTTATGCGTCCCCAACGTTCTGCTACAATTTCTTTGTGTCTGGTTGTATCGTTATTTGTTTTTCTGGACTATTGCTTTACACGCATTTTTGGTCACCTCGGAAATTGACTGTACCATTAAAGACAAAATCAGACCGCCATCTAACCAACCGGTCGGACATTGTGTGATTATATTTCGGCTTTAATTATATTTATAATAACAGTTTATATCGCAATGCGTTGATCGCGAAACAACACCATTTCATAAAAATATTTCGTCTGTTTACCTAAATAAAGCTTAGTTTGGGCTTTATGAATTTGAAACTCGACACGGCTGATAAACAGGATTAACATTAATTATGCTTTGAGATGATAAAATCACATAGTAGCTCAAAAATTTTGAAAAAAAGTTATAAACTCTACAAATTGAAGATAACAAGAGGGCTGCGATCACGCAAACCCCAAACTAAGCCGTTTCTATTAATCCTCATGAGATTTATAAAATGTTTCATAATTTCAAAGCATTTTCATTATTTATAAATAGGTTGTTTATAAAAAATTATTGATTGCAAAAAGACTCCGAAGCATACCGTAGGCTGCATACGACAATTTTATTGAACAGTGTTTCACCAAAATTCCATGACAAGTCATAATATTCTGTTTTTTTGGTGACAATGTTTAATTTTTGGCAACAATGTTCTTTCATCATTCAATAACTTTGAGTAGTAATTAAGATTTATGTTGAATAAAACTTTTCGCAGTTCGACAAATTTCATATTCGAGATTATCGTTATACAGTATAACTTATACTGTATGAATCACACAGTATGATATCAATATTTAGAAAATACGAAATTTTGCTCATTCACATCTTTATCTGTAATACTTTTCCACTATTGTCCTGACTCATTTATAATCCCAAGAAAGAAAAGAAAACGGTAGAATAACTAAGAAATGTTAAATGCTGAATTTATAGTCCATTAATTTAATATATAAATTTATTATTTTTACGAATCAAATTTGTTAATGTTCAAACGATATTGAACCTTTATAATTCCCAATTTTCTAAAAATCTTTGTTTTTCATTTTTTCATTTATAAGACGCAAAAATATGAACTCGAAAAAGACTTTGAAAGCATTTAAAAAATAAAGTTGGCGTTTCTGGCACTGCAACACAATGCTTCAGTACGCAAAGTGAAGAAAATCTACGAGGCGCAGTTTCTTAGCATTTGAGCCAATCACAGGCTCAGAATGACATGGACACTAGTTTCAGTTTATTGCTCCAAAATTAAATCAAAAAAATTTCTATCTTCCTTTCCTCAAATTTGTTGAAAATGAAAAAAATAAAGCCTATGTTTATTCTTTGTGATAAAAATTAATTCTCTTTTCCAATAACCTTCATTGATATGATGAAGAAATAATGACCTAGCGACATTAATACCATTTTCATGATTTTCCTTGTTCGGTTGCGTCATGTGTAAGTGATGATTAAGAAAAAACGGAATAAGCCGACAAGTTGGCTGAAAAACAATTTACTAGTTGATATTTAGTAAGATTGAAATCAAATTTTTTATAGATTTTTCTCATTTTATCACTTGACTAAAGACTGGAGATTTTTTGTGATTTTCGGTCTCATTGAGACCACCATCAATAATTTTTTCTGCTCGGTTCAGTATGATATAAATTTGTCAGCCTAATTTTTTCAGCGGACAGTACCTCCTTAACATTTTATATTATTTTGGCTGATGTTCGACCTATCGCTGCACTATTCTTACAAAATTATTTCTGATTATAAATTTTTATTTTTTCGTTTATTGCGGAAAAAACGATTTTAATCTCTTCTCCATATTTCCGGTAAATTCGACACGTTGTTCAATTATCAATCGACTTTGAAGAACAGAATCGAGCACAGCATACGCATCAGTGATATCCACACAACCGCTATTCAAAACATTTACGAGTTCGTCTTCCATAATTCTATTTTGTGTGATATGACCATTTTGGCTTGAATAGAGTTTTGCAAATAAAAATTAATACCAATTTGATTGAAAAATAAATTAATTGTCAAATTCACTATTTAATTTTTTGAATTGATTGCTGAACTCTTTTTAAATAATCGACCACCGCTATTTTTTGGTCGTATAGCATTCCTGCGGTTCGATTTGCGTTATCTTGGACGCTATAATCATTGAAATTCAAACACATGTCCATTTGTGAAGCTTGACCGATCTGATTGAGGTGTGACCAAATCATGACATGAAACAATTCTATTATTATAAAATTATAATGTTTGTCTGAGTTTTTTAAAATTCTGAAAAATCTTTCAATAAATTTTGAAATTTTCGTGTATTTAAATGCTGTTTCAATAGCTACAAATCATGTCTATTGTCAAAGTATTTGCAATCGAAAATAATTAGTTGTCCTTGAAAAATCAAATTGTTTCATTTTATTTTATTGGGCCGATCTCTCAACTGAGTAAATAATGTTTAACCTCCTCACACTTTTCGTTTATTAATAAGCCGAAACAGTTTAAAGCGTCCAACCGGCGCAGAATTAAACTTTCGATTCAAATATGTCATGGAGTTCGCAATTTTTCATCAAAAGAATATTATCAAAAATTTATCCGCCGCGGCGTGCCGAGCCATTCAAAAGATATTTTTCAAACTTTTTTTCATGATTTTCGCCAAAATTTCGTAAAAAAATTATAGTATTCATGCGATACATAATTTCAGAATTAAGAGGAAGAAAGTTTTTCCGAGAATATCTGATGATTTATCAGATATGAGTTAACGAGTTCTGCAGTTTTAATCCAAAGTTTCATTTTTTCACGAGTTATTTTTTTGTTGCTCAAAATGATATAAAAAAATATATTCCCACAGAAATGACAATAAATTGAACTCAATCTAGGCTAGAAAAGACAAATTGATCAAATATGGAACATGAGGTGGTACTGATTTTGAGTTATCAGCAGATTCAAAATGTTTCTACACATTTTGCTGCGTATATTGCGACGCGCGGGGATACGAATAATTGTTTTGTCATCAATCAGGATATTAGATTTCAAATGTGAGTCGAAATTGAAATATCTAGGGTTTCATTTATGAATTTAAACATGAAGGTCTAAGAAAACGTATGGTTATCCAAAGAAAAACGAATGACTTGACTTTCATGTTTTCTGGCATTTATTTAATTCAAAGACTAAAGTTTTCGAAATTTTATGTGTTGTCAAATAAATTCTATGCTGGATCGCAATAACCACAAAACAAATTTACTTAGAAATCATTTGTGAAAAGCCACTTTTCGAAGCTCTTATTGGTCAACAGGGGGGTTCCCATAAATGTTTAATTGGTGTTAATTTATATCATTTCCAGTTTTCCCATGATAAATGCACAAAGTAGCGCCGAAAAATAGGCTTGAAATGATCGGCGAAGTTCTTGTTTTCGAGTGAAAGAAGGTATACAGAAAACATTTTATACGAAATGAAACATATTTTTGCTAACAAAAAATTTAAAAAAATATTATTTCGGAAAAGGTTTTTGTTAAAAATGTTAATTTTGTAAAATAAATTGTTATCTTGAAAAATGTTTCTTTTGCTAAGAAAGTTATTTTGTTTGAAAAATTGCTTGTGAAAAAGTGTTTTTTTTCTTAATAAATTCTTATTTTGTGAATAATTTTTTTTTGAATTGAGAAATTCTGTTGATAATTTTTTTCGTCAAAAAATGCTTTTTTTGTTTAGTTTTTATTGTTAAAAAATGGTTTTCGAACAATTTTCACTTGAAAAATGGTTTAAAAATGTTTTGTTAAGAAATGTTATATTTAAAAAGCTTCTGCACTCTCAACTGATAAGTTTGGATTCAAAAAAAATATAAATTTATCTTCTATTTGGAACCTTCCTCTGAAGACAATCCGTTAAAAATAATATCAACAGCAGCATCATGAGAAGCATTTCCTACTTCATTCAACTCTTCTGGCTCGGCTTGACGTTGAATCAAGGCACTTATTCGGGTTAGGATCAAGGATAAGTTGGAGATCTTCGGTTGTTCAGTAAAAGTTGTGAACACACATTCGACTGCATAATTCATAAAAAAAAATTGATAAGCTATTTTGATAAGCTTGGATCAAGATTTGAAGGACACTTTCTCTGTCAGATAATTTTTCACTTTAAAAATATTTAAAGCCGATAAAAAGCAATTTGATATTTTGAATAAATTTTTTCGGAAAATCAGCCCGAAAGAAGGGGATTTTGGTTTAAATGTAAATCCCTTAAAAATGAGCCCGAAATCGACCGTTGGCCAATAGAAGATAATTTTATGTTTTCAATTCAAATTTGTTGGAAAATGAGCACCCAAATGTTAATTGAAAACATAAATTTCTCTTATATCGGCTTTTGGTCGATTTGGAGCTCTTTTTCGCCGAATAAAAAACATGAAATCTTCTTTAATCATGAACAACTACTCTAGCTTTCAAATTTTCAGATTCTTTGGAACAATTTATCGGGTATCTGATTACTTGCTCGGGAGGCATATCCATACGATATGGACCATCCGGTATGGTCCATACAATATGAAACATACTCCCTTAACAGAAATCTTCGATACCTAAAATAAGGTTTTTCAATTTTCTTTTACTTGTGACTTATTCTATATTTGTCAGTGAAAACGCAAATTGAAACATAGAGTCAAGGATACTTACAAGGAAATCATGCAAAAAAAAGCTACAATAACCAAACAATTGTCTGTCGCTGTTTGCTCAAAGAAATTTGATGAAATTGCTGAGTTTTTAGCAAGGTTTGAATCACAACTGAGAATTTAATTTTGGTTCGGAAATTTTTTTTTAATTTCTCACTCAGAAAATAAATTTAAATTTTCTATCTGGCTCAGAATTTAGGGATATCCCGGTTCCTACATTTTCTGCTGTTGTTATGTCATTAAAATGCATCAAATCAATCGTTTATGTTTTGAAATCTCAAACAACCTTAATAAGAACATAAAAAAAATCTAAAAATTTTACAAAATTAAGTTGAAAAATAACGTTTCTTTTAATTTGACCAATAAAACGTAAAAAACTTCGGCTTGATGTAAGCCAACTTTCTCTTGAGTGTTTTCCAAGCCTTCTTTCGAGCCCTCTTTTAAAAGAATTGAAGCACATTTTTTTTCGAAAATTTTCTCACGTGACCTTGCAAAATTCATATTTTGAGTTTTGGGTAGATATGTACAAATAACGCCTCCACAGAAGTTTTTATTTGTTTGGGGCTACCTTTTTCGGGGATTTGAGTGAATTTTGAAATTTAAATTAGATAGATTTTCAAATAAAAAATGTTCAAAATACGGTGGTCTATCGCATATTTTAGAAAAAATATAGCACTTATGGACAAAAACTGCTCCACAGTAGTTTTGAATACTAATTTTACTTTACTAGTACAGGTTATGTTTAAATTACGGTTTATTTCAAGTTAAAACCTGAGAGGACATCTATTTTCCAATTTGACTAAGGTCTCCCTGTCTCGCTTATGTTTCTGGAAGTGTATGCATGCAAAAAAGTTTTGACACATGTTTTACGCAAGATGAAGGCTAGTTTTACTAACTAAATGACCTTAATGATATCCCTGAAGCCGCGTTTGGCTAATATTTTTTCGAGAATATGTCAAATTAGGGACCGTGATACCCTGAATGTATTTTCCAAATAAAAAAATTTTCTGCATTGAAATCCAAGCTTCAAAACTCTCAATTTGACTTTCAACAAAAATTATTCAGTTCTAGAATAGTACTTTCTAGAGTGGTTAGGACTCTAAAATACCGCTTTTCGATTCTGAATTTATAAACTATTAAGTTTGGAAGGTTCCAGATAAAATAAAGTCAAAGCATATTTTTGTTCTGATTTGCGTTGACAACCCCCTTAAGAGAATTGTGGGTTCAGTAGTTTTTTTTGACCACGGTTTCAAATTCAGTATTCTTATTCTTGTATCCGACCATTCAGCACATGAGAAATTGAATGCAAGCAAAAAAAAGCTTTTTACTACCGAATAAGTAGTTCTAAAATATCAGATTTAGTTGCAAAAATAATACATTTTTTTAAAATTCTAGCCATAAGATAGTTTTAACTTACAGAAAATAATAATCACAGCAACAAATATGATAAAATGAAAGTATTTAAATATTAGTATTGTTAAGATTTTTGCCCCTTTTTCAATATTTCAATTTTCTACCTAATCACTGTGATAATGGCGCGCAGTAAATCTGCATGAATTAATGATCGCAAGGATTCCGACAAAAATTATTCTGATTCAGAGCAGGTAAGAATTTTACTTAGAGAATCGAGAATGACATATATATGAAAAAAAGAAAACAGATCGCATGTGGCGTTCGTGAGTTGACTTTCGTTTGAAAAAATGTACATTCTGCCTACATTTAACTATAGCCATAAATTTATAAAAAAATTCTTGGCGAATTATGATGAATTTGAAAAAATTTAAGGCTATATTGTGGATAATTTTTTCTGACAAATAATATCGGCATTATTTTATTTAAGGATACGTGGATATCAAGAGAAAAAGCAGCAATTAGGTTAAATGTATAAACGGTTGATGTTAAAATATTTTCTAGAAATTAATCAATTTTAAACTAATATACTAATTTACGAATTACAATATACAATTGAAAAAATACATGTTCACTTAATTCTCACTAAATATATTTGAGTTGTAAAAAGTGCTTATTTATCCCAAGCACATTGCTTGAAGCACATTCAATCCGCTTAAGAAAGTTCCCAACGATATTTTTAAGTGTAAAAAAATTGAATTTATATCAGCGAAATTATCATTTTATTTTCCATACACTTACTAAATACTAAAATACTTGATCGTTTGATATATTTCTTATTGTTCAGAGATAATTAAAACTTATTTAATTGAGGTTTTGATTACGCCACGCTAGATTATTTGTTAAAAAAATCGCGCAAACAAAAGGTGGCGGTGGCAAGTAACAGTTATTCGAACTACGGTGAAACCTGAGGCGCGATCACCCCCATATATTTTCGCATCAAAAAGTTCGCGTAGAAATTTTGTGTTTTGTTCGCATTTCAAGAAAATTGCTTGATTAACCTCTATATTTTGCATTCAAAAGTTCGCTAAAGCTGAAGTCAAAAACCAAACTTGTTCTCTGCACACTGAAAATGGCTGTTTAGCCGAAACGTCAAAATAAACTATTTTTAAATAAAAATTATTATGTCTCAAAAACTTAAAAAAAAATTATTTGAATAGTCCAGATAACAAAAAATTGATTATTTATCGGAAATAAGGTCAGATTTGTTTCTCACTAAATTATTTTTAACGAGAAAAATTATGGTTTTTAGTTTTAGCACAGGATCCACATATTTCAACCCTGAATTTCACGAATTTCGACCCAATTTGTATCCAATTCAAACTTTAAACGCATCTAGCAAGATACCAAAAATCGGTCAAGTTTATAATTATGTCGTGAACATTAATCAGACTTTGTTAATAAAAAAATGTTAATTTATGTGTTGTTATCTCAAACGTACTTTCCCCGTAAGACCTGGAATACCTTAAAACTTTTTAAATCTGAATTTATTTTTGCATGCAAACACTCTTTCACATATAAACGACACAAAAGGACCTCAACCAATATGCTAAAACTCTCTTCTTCCAGGTTTTATGTCGAAATTAATTGCAATTTTAACATTACTTGTAAAAGTGGTAGGTCAAACTTAATTTCAGTGAGTTAATCAAATTTCGCTCTTTTCTCTTTTAAATATAGAGAAAAGCACCGATTTTTGGCAATAAACCGTCGGAACAACTATCTCCGATCAATATTTATAAAATTCATTCTCTTTTTTCAAAGCTAGTTCATACAAATTCAAACAGTATACTTGGTTATTTTTAAATTTCAACCTAAAACTCGAAATATGATTTTTTAAGGGCTCCCGTGAAAATTTTCGAAAAAAAGAGCTACGATTCATTTGTTAGTAGACTTAAAAGAAAGCCACTGAAATACTGATCAGAAAGTTGGCTTACGTCAAGATGATATTTTCATATTTATATGTTAATTCAAAGCAAACGTAATTTTTTAGTTCATTTGAGAATTATACTCAGTGAAAAATCGAAAAAATTTGGTCGGTAATACACTTTGAGCACCTCGAGTCATTTTAAAGCATTTGTGATGCTCCTCAGGCCTTATAAAACTAGCGACCAGTACCTCTTTAAGTCAATAAAAAATTAAGGAAAAATTTGAAAATTGCAAATTTAAATGCTGATAGTCAAAAATAGAATTTTTACATTTCTGTAAAGGGGGTGCCATAAGTCCTGCAGATTGGTACATTTATTCAGAGCGATATGTCATATATCATATATATATAATAATATATAATATATGATATATGAGCGCATATGTGAGCGATATATCAGATATATCATACATGCAACAAAAAAAATATGAAATTTTTTTTTATTTACAAAAAATTTGTTCATTTTTGGGAACGTTTATATTTTTAATTTCTTAACAAAACTAATTATATTATCTGTGATAATATAAAAACCACTTTTTACAATCCAACATCCATTTCCAACTTAACCAGACTATAGAATTGTCTTTGAAGACGATATTAATAAAGTTCAGACATTGTCGAGTGTAATGCGCTACAAAGTCTTGTTTTAATTCTGCCGAGTAAAACATTTTCTTAAAATCAAATTTTTTTTCCATGAAAATGGTCAAAAGTAGAGAAAAACAACTTTTTTTTAGGTAAAAATTGACCTTCAATTGCGTTTTAATATACAAAAATATTCTTTCTATCTGAATAAATAGCGCCTATTACACCCGCCATTTTATTTAAAATTTTTTGCTTGCATAAAATTTCTATAAATTTAGTGTCAAATGGCACTAATGGAGTGTACAGCCAAGTGTTAAAAATTTCATCGATAGTTCAGAAATGATAATCGCGCGACCAACTCATTAGTTGACATACGGAGATTTAATAGATACAAAAAAATTAAATAAGTGATTTAACAGTGATGTACCTGATTTTTTATTGAAAATTCGAAAAACCACAAATTCAAAATTTTCGACATGATATGCGGAAAATTTTCATAATCTTTCTACAAAAGTCGGTAAAAATGGAAAATAAAAATTTTATGATTTTTCAAACAGCGGTCGGAAAATAATTAGGAATCTATGAAAAAAGTTAAAGTGGCTTATTTTTCGGTTTTTACAATAAACAAAACAAACAATTTTGGACGAAAAATGCGGAAAATTTGCATAATAGTTTGAATTTTTTTGAAATTTTTACGATTTCAGAAATGAAAACTCAAACTCAAATCTTTCCTAAACTGAATAAAAATAATTTATCAAGCTGAAACATATTTATATCGGTTCAGCTAATTATAATTAGCATAAAAAGATATACTGACTTATTATTTTCGTAAGTTATAATGACTTCAGTCTGCTGGGTTTATGGCACCCATTTGATAACGATACCAAAATTCAAAATAAGCTTACTGCAAAACTGAGCATCATAAGATGTCTGGGTTTCGAGATATCCCCTCTGTCGGGAATCAGGATTTTATAGACCGAAAATCCGAAAAATTGTTTATTTTCATCATCAAAATTCAATTCTCTGTGGCCCTAGCATCATGGTTAATTTTCAGTTCATAAAGCATTGAAATTTGATGAATAGTCCAGAGATAAAATTATTCAAAAATGGAAAATAAAAAATCTATTTAAGGGGGTAGGTGTCGTAATCTGGTACCTTTCAATCACGCCTCAGAACAAATCTAGGGCAGTTGGAAAAATTCTGAGGATACTCGTTTGTAGATCTAGCCTTCGTCTAACGATAACACATCTCAAAGTCAATCTTGTTACATCACACCACCAGGTGGTGAGTCTATTCTAGAGCACTAAACGGTTTTTTTTAAATCTATCTTCTTTTAGACCCCACATACAAAGCGTCTCAAAATCTACACAAAGTAGCGAATAAATGAGAGCAAAAAAGTGATGAGAAGGAATTTTTCGATTTTTGACTTTTTTTCTTCTAGAATTTCACTTGAACGCCGATTTTGCCAGTTTTTCGACTTCAAACTCTATCTTCTTTTAGACGAATGTTTAGAATGAAGCCATTTTTTNTCTGTGCCCTAAGCATCAATGGTTAATTTCAGTTGCATAAGCATTGAAATTTGATGAATAGTCCAGAGATAAAAATTATTTCAAAAATGAAAAATAAAAAACTATTTAAGCATATTCCCAACTTTTTGCAGAAAATTTAACGCACCATTGGTTTTAACTACAACATCGTAAAAAATATCATGCAAACACCATAGCAAATACCACTTGATCAAACCAGTCAAATTTCTAAAAACTCTATAAAATAACTCAATTAGAAATTCTTGCTCGGAAAAAAAATTGGTATTTTTTCCTTCATTTGTTTTTACAAGTAATGGCAAAAATTTTAATTTTTGCCATCAGGCACCTGATATTGACCCTATCTTAACATTCCTTCAAAATCATCTTTAATCTCACTGCTAACCCGTTTGCCTTTCTTCTGTTTGCTCTTCTTGCTGACGACCACAGTCGCTTGCTCCAAAGGATGAAGTCCGCAATTTTAACCTGATTTCATGTGCCTTAAAATATTTGAAATCAAAATATTTACTACAGAAAAAACTTAACTATGATATTGTGGCTGTGAAACTTGAAAAGTATTGAAATGGTGCCGCGACAATGCGGACATTTAAAACGCATATTCAGGTTTATTATAAGTGGGTTTTTTGATATCGAATTCCAATAGGAAAATTTTGATTTGAAATACTTAATTCTATAAGGGGCTCAAAAAATTACGACACCTACCCCCTTAAGCATATTCCCAACCTTTTGTCGAAAATTTAACCACCATTGGTCTTAACTAAACATCGTAAAAATATTACT
The DNA here is from genome assembly GCA_004367855.1 of Oikopleura vanhoeffeni. Lineage (NCBI taxonomy): Eukaryota > Metazoa > Chordata > Appendicularia > Copelata > Oikopleuridae > Oikopleura > Oikopleura vanhoeffeni. Next base: position 227,888 of record SCLH01000028.1, read on the forward strand.
GCAATACCATAGCAAATACCACTTGATCAAACCAGTCAAATTTCTAAAACTCCTATAAAATAACTTAATTGAAATTCTCGCTCGGAAAAAAAATTTGGTAATTTTTTCCTTCATTTGTTTTTACAAGTAATGCAAAAATTTTTAATTTTTGCCATCAGGCACCTGAGTATGACCCTATCTAACATTCCTTCAGAAATCATCTTTAATCTCATTGCTAACCCGTTTGCCTTTCTTCTGTTTGCTCTTCTTGCTGGACCACAGTCGCTTGCTCCAAAGGATGCAAGTCCGAAATTTTAACCTTGATTTCATGTGCCTTAAAATATTGAATCAAAAATAATTACTACAGAAAAAACTTACTATGATATTGTGCTGCTGAAAACTTGAAAAGAATTGAAAATGTGCCGACATTTAAAACGCATATTCAGGTTTATTATAAGTGGGTTTTTTATATCGAACGTCCAATAGGAAAAATCTGGATTTGAAATACTTAAATGAAATACTGCTGGAATAAGATGGCTTTAAATACAGCGTGAATGTACTGGAATGCACCACTTTTCTCTAGCAATAAAGTGGCGGTTCAGCCTTCGTGTTAGGATGTCGACTTTCAAAGTAAGGGTACAATTTAACGACTTCCATACATTTATAAAGTAGGTTAGGTAACTTTTTTTTTAGGTCAACCCCCTTTTGGAGCAAAAACCGTAGTAGGTATCAAGAAACGGTTTTTCGCATCCTACAGCCAACCAAACTTTGACTCATTATATATTTTTCGGTTTTCGGGGTTTACCGGTTTACTGGTAATCAGCTGAAAACACCGGTAATTGGCGGTTTGAAGAAAACTAATCATAATTCAAACTTACAAATATACTTGTAAGGGTAACTTTTCAAGAAAAAATTTTCGGCGTTGTTTATTTTGACACCACCCGGTGGAGTAAAGAGCACTTTTTGAATCTCGGCACTGGGACATCATAGAGACCTGTAATTATGCTAAAGCTAGTAATTTTTCAAGATGAAATTTTTGACAATATTTTTTTTGACATTTGACACCACCTGGTGGAGTAAAAACCACTTTTTGAATCTCGGTACTGGGACATCATAGGGACTTGTAATTATACTTATGCGGGTAAATTTTAAAGAGAAAATTTAAAACATCATTTATTTTGACACCCGACACCACCTGGTGGAGTAAAGAGCATTTTTTGAACTTCAGAACTGGGACATCATGGAGGCATGAAATTACACTTATGTTGGTTAATTTAAAAAAAAAATTTTGGCATTGTTTATACCTAGTCTAGGTATCAACAAAAAAATTTATTTAAAAAGATACGTCAAATATCAAAAAACTTAATTTTTTAAGTCAAACAGATGGTTTTGTGCTTGAGAACATATACCATCGATCTTATTCATTTTAATAGTATAAAAAAGCAGAAAAATCAGCCATCCATACGGTATGTCATCCAGACTTAAGGGCCTCGGTGCATTTTGGCAGATGACATTTTCACTTTTCATTATGGATTGTCTTTAACCCACATACTCATTTTGGTAACAAACTACCAGAGTCGATCCGGAGAGCTTCGTTTTATAGAGTTAAGAACATTCGATTAACTTCAAATTTTTAACGCTTAATTTTTTTACAATTCTCTATCATCTGGTACTTATATAATTTCTCTATCTTGGCTACTTCTTGAGATTAAGCAACTTTGTCGCGTCAAAATTTTGAACATGAAAACTTAACGTCAGTTTTTGAAAGTTAAGAAATTTTCTTAGAAAAAATTTAAGGCCTTTTATCAGTTAGAATTTTTGTTTTATTTCTTGTCTTCAAAAATCAAAGATTTCCATTCATAGAGTCGAAAATAATTTGTATCTGTGATTTTCACGCCTCAAATTAATTTCAATTCTTCCCTTAAAATTAATTTCATTCCAAAAAGAAAAGAAATTGAGTATTTTTTATAAGTGAAAAATCATAAATGAAGCTTCAGTAAGGTAACTTTTTTTTTAGTTTACCCAACCAAAAGTTACCTTAACAAAAATTTGTAAATTGATACTATTTGCTAATAGGTTTAATTATATTTACTCTTCAAATTTGAGCGCATGTTTATTTGACAAACAGAAAGAAAACTTAATTTAATCTTTCTTCGATATTAATTTCATCACCCTCAGAATCAGAATCAACTTCACACATTTATTTATTAATCAATTTGTAAAAACTGATTTGTTTTATTTTTTGGCCTAGTTTCTGTCTTTTTAAACTATTTTTGATAACTCTTTAGTGCTAATTTGTATCATCTGGAAGAGCAAAACAATTTTCCGCGGGATATTTACACAGTGAAATATTCAAAAGTGCGGCTGCTGTTGATCAATTTTGAGAATTCAATCAATTTTTTGATTAATGAGAAAAAAATATTTCTCAAATTTTTATTTTTTGATTTTGAACTCGCGCGATACTGATCAAATAAATTTTGCCGCTTGATTAGCGGTCACAAAGTATTGCGATAAAGTTTTTTAGAATAAAAATTCACAGGCGGTATTTTCTTAATTGATATGTCAAACTAAGATCATCAGTGTTTTTCTTAAAATTATCGGGTTACGGCAATTTTACGTTTTTGAAAGTTAATTGGATGAAAAAAACATTTTTCGTAAAAACGAAAACCTTATTTATATTTTTTTATGGGCACAAATTTGTTTGAGCTTTAAAATGAGTCTACTATGTCTATCATAGTTCAGGAAGACAAATATGATTTTTATGGGCACAAATTTGTTTGAGCTTTAAAATGAGTCTACTATGTCTATCATAGTTTCAGGAAGACAAATATGATTTTTCAAAGTTTGGTGGTAGAAAACTACCACCATCTGAGTAGCTCGTTGTTTTGAATTTCTGAGCATACCCGTTTCACAATTCCCTCGATTCATTTCAAATGTTTAACGGGTTTTTACCGTAACTACTCAGTTTTGAGATTAATTATTCTTGCTAAAACGTTACACTAAATTCTCCGCCTTAATAGCACTTAAGTTCCCAGCTTATTTCACACTTAACTTCCGGTCAATAATTCGTACTTTTGTGTATCAAAGGTACGAAATAAGCCGGCACGTAACTGAGTTTTCCCACCCTATTTTGATGAAACAAGTATGTACATTTTCTTACTTCCGCTATTCCGTCTAACTATGCATTTTTGTACTTTCAAAGTGCGAAATATGTTTTCGCAAAATCGACTATATAAGTTCGCTTTTGCGCTAACCAAATAAAAGTTTAAGCTCAGTTCCAATAAACGCAACTTTTATTATTATAATTTTTATTTTTTTATTGCTAACGTTTTCGATACTATATCATTTTCAGGCAAAATTTTTTAACTAAAGTTGAAATACAGAATAATTAATAAAGTCAAGTACATTTAAATCTAGAATTTCACAAAAATTTGATGTAAAATTTTGGGCTAAAGAAAACAAAAAAATAAAGAAGCCCACTATTCAAAATAATTTAAAATATTTCTGGGTGTTGACTTGAATGTTCAAATCTGGTCTAAACATTCTTTTATTATTTATATCTTTTTCTATTATTGAGTTATAAAACAACAATCAATTTACCGAATAAAAACTACCCGAATTATAACTAACGAGAAACTTATTATTACGCCCCGCCGCAAGAAATAGGGAGTTGACCCCTAGCTGTCCGCCCAACACGATCAAGGCAGAACAAAACTGTTTAAAATGAGTCATTTTCAATTATCGATTACAAATAACAAATACAAATTAGAGAAATAAGAAACTGTTGATAAATAAAATATTTTATATATTTATTTAAAGCAACGTTTCGATACTTTATTGTCAAGCTTATAATAATTATTTGTAAATTCAGAAAAGTCTACAGTGCGAAATCTAAAGTTCTTGATTTTTGCGCAAAAAATAATAACCTAAAGAAATGGTGGGATGGGGGGGTACGCCTGTAGAACTGAAAAACTTTGCCATAAGAGATAAAACCCACCTATTTTTTTCTGACCATCTCGTGGCAACGATATTTACAAACCTTATTTTCATCTGCTAAGCATTGTGGGCACCTAAACGGCCCATCTTCAGTAGACTTTATAAAAAAATCAATCATTAATAAAAAAAACTTCCGAAAACAGATTTTTTCCAAATTTTTGATTGGGAAATTTATGTGTTATAGTTTTTGTCCTCCTATTGCTGGTTGTCGAAAACGGTTGTCGGTTTTCTAGCGAAATACTCCCGAACGTCTCTCTCGGTTTTCCAGAAAAATAAAAATTTTAATTAACTTTTAAATCGCAGATGTCAAAGTATTTAACTTTCGATCACTGGCCAATTGAGATAACGCAATTTGCACAGATATGACCAATAAAATGTTTCAATAATAATTTTGATTGAAAATATCATATTTTAAATATGACACCGAAACTGATTTTTTTAGTATTTTAAATTTTGAAAACTACAGAAAAACAGTAAATATGGTTAAGCAGAGATTAGTAAGAAATGTGTAAGTGGCTTTTGAAAAATAACGCGATTTTTTACAACCAAGTCGGCAAAATTTTTAACTTTTTTTCGATTTTTTTTGGATACATGAAAATTTTCCACATTTTATGCTGAAAATTTTCGAAATTTCCTTCATCCAAATTTCGTGCAATAAACACTATCAATGGCAACTTTAACTTTTTTCATATATTTCTATATATGTTTCAAGCGTTCTTTGGAAAATTATATACTTTGTTCTTGACATGTTTTGTCGAAATTTTTTTGAAAAATTTAAAAAATTTTTCTCATTTCATGTTAAAAAATTTTCGAACTTATTTTTATGGAATCATCAGCCGAAAATATTGCGAATGCCTTCTTTAACTTTTATCAAATATGTCCTCGTTTTGTTTCTTCGCTCTTGTTTATACTCTGAATCTTACTTTGTTGAATGAATATACGGTTTGCGCGAAATGTATTTAAGCCCTTCTGAATCAAAAATTAAAAAAATTATTCCACCGAGGCTTGCCTTATTGGTAAGCCGACCCATCCACCACGTAAAATTAAATAAATTTAACTGATGAAAATAAATATTTCTTTTGATGTGCTAAAATTTCGGTTTTCTTCGTATTTTTTAGGAAATTTTCGATTTCGACGTAGAAATCATATGAAATTAAATTATATAAATTTACGATGACGGTCGAGACAATTTTTTGAAGCTTCTAATTAAGAAAAAAGAAAAAATTAATTCAAATGTAATTTAGACACCTAAAGTACCAAACGCGCGTTTTTAGAGTGTTTATTTTAAAGACGATTTATTAAGTAAAAATAATCGATCTGAAAAAAAACTGATTGAAAAGTGGCAACTTACGTTTGAAATACTTTTTATTCGATAATTATGAGGTGGCAAAAAGTTTCCGATGAAGACAAAGAAAATTGAAAAAGTGCAAATATGCCAAAATGCACCGAGGCCCTTAAACCCTCAACTAAAATGTTTAATACCTCGAATATTCATTTTCAACCTAAGTGGATCTTGAAAATAAGGGCTTTCTTTATAGCGCGTGTTCGAATCCCACTTGTCTTGTCTCAGTCACTGTTATGGGTATGATAATAGGCTTGGGTGCTTTAAAATTGGAGCGCGAAAGTTGATTGATGCGTTATCACTAAGGCAATCACTAACTTAGACAACATAAGTGAGATTCGAACACTCTCTATATAGATAACCCTCATTTTCAAGATTCCTAAGATTTCATGTAAATAAAACTTATCCTATATTAATGCAGACAATATCTAAATGATCAAACAGAATGACAAAAATATATCAAATTTTTTAAATAGTACCTCAAAAAAAACGGGCTTTCAATTTTATAATTAGGAAACGCCGTTTCAGTATAAACTCTAACTATTCATAATTTCTCGGCAATGTTCTCTGGAAATATTAAGACAAAATTACGCCAAATACTAGTCTTGCAAATTATTCACGTGAGCTTGAAGTTTTCTGTCCATTAATTTTAAAAAAAACTGCTGATTTATAATTTGAATAAAATTCTAAATTTTTCGCATCAAATATTAAATATTTATTGATGTTTATTTGACCGATTCGGGCGGCCGAAAACAGCGCTCAAAAAAAATTTAAGGGGGTGGGCGTCGTAATCCGGTACCTTGCAATCCCGCCTCATAATAATTCTAGGACATTTGTGAAAAATCTGAGGATACTCGTTTATAGGTCGAGCCTTCGCCTAACGATTCCATATCTCAAACTTAACATTGTTACATCACACCACCAGGTGGTGAGTCTATTCTTGAACACTGAACAGTTTTTTAAAAATCTATCTTCTTTTAGACCCCACATACAAAGCGTCTGAAAATTTACACAGAGTACGGGAAGAGTGAGGTTACTAATATGTTTGAGCCATTTTACTAAATTTCGCTCTTGAATTTTCTAGAATCACTTTTGAACGCCGATTTTTACAATTTTTCGTCTTCAAAGTGATACTTCTCCTAGACGGATGTTCAGAATAAGACCGTTTTTTCGACTCAAGTAGATGAATATAGTGTCGTCAAAATGTNTATTGTCATTGGACACTGGCTCAAAGTTATGACGCGTGCTGAGACAGACTCAATAGAGATAATTTTCGATATAAGATTGGGATCACAAGGCTCTTCGGTTCGCGTTCGTGGCTGAACTTCTTTTCGAAGCCCTTATTGGTCAAAAATGTGAAATCCGGTGCTCTCATTGGTCAAAAGCGGGTCAAAGAGTTGTACCAGTCAGGGAGCGAGGACTGTAACGTTACTTTGGTGAATGTGTATGCTTTGATAACATACCTTGAGCAATAAAAGCACTTTTCGATTATTTTTTGTAAAAAGCGAAAATAAAGTTCAGATATCTAGATTAAAACATTCTCGAGAAATACATTCTAAGAAACTTTTATCAGACCCAAAAAGCTTTTGACCACTTATAACCCCCCTGACCTGTAACCACTTATAACCCCCCCTGGCCTATGACCACTTAAAGCCCCCCTGACCAGTTAAAACCACCCTTTTGGCCAAAGTTCTAGGGGGGCTTTAAGTGGTCAACCGCTGTAGTCTATGTGTGTGTTCTGAAACACTCTCGTGCAGGTGGGGGTAGGACATCTACCAGGTGGAGGTTAAGCGGTGGTTTAAGGGATTTTTGGGATTTCAGAGGCTTCATACAATCCCTTAGTGACTACCTCCTTGAAGTCGATCCCATAAATAATTGCGAAATATTACACAAGAAGCATCGAAAAAAAATTTATACTTAGAACTAGTAATGATTCGATCAGACTTATTAATCTCATTAATTTTACCAACGATAGTGATTAGGATGGGTGAACCTGAGAAAGGATGATTTTGAAGGTTTTCAAATGACCCAAACGACCTATGGGATCGATAGATAAGTTAATTTGGGAGAAAAAATCTTCCAACAATTTTTAATAAGTACCCGGTAAAAAGGTCCTATGAATTTGAAAATTTTGGATCTAGGATTGTTTTTAACGCTTGAAATTTTGGTGGAAATTTTTTATTGACTCCGACTACATGGTGGCGCTGTTAAATGTGGTCAAAAATCGTTTTTTTAGTTTATTCAACGAAAAGCAAAATGTTCATCTTATTTCGCAAAAAACCTCATTTATTTTGGTAAAACGCAAAATTCTGCTCCAGATTGACATCTTAAGTTTTAAAGAGGACAAAGATCACGTGGTTTAGCACCGGAAATGGAGGTGCCCGAAAACTCGAATTATTTTAAATCGATGATTTTTGGTGCTCAAAAGATGCGCAAGCATCAATTTTGTGAAAACTGTATCAGCAACTGGGTCTCAGATGACCACAGGTGGTGCTAGAGGCGATTTCATGATTTGATGGTGTAAACAGCAACACGGTTATTAGCATTTACAGGAAAGCTCATTATAAGAAATAAATGAAAGTAACCATTAATTAGGAAATTTTTTAAAGATTCATTCAAATTTATTTTTTCAGCAAAATTATCAAAATTTTGCCGATCGCTGATTGGTTGAAAAATAAAATTGCTCAAAAATAATTTTTGACCCCGGAAATTAAACCGCACGATTAAATAAGACTAGAGAACATATTTAAAATTATTTTTGAAAATCGGAAAATGGTTGTTGAGGGTAATCAAAATGACGAAAATTGTTAATTTTAGCATGAACAAAATTGTTTATGAAGAATTTGAGAAACATGTCAATATGAAAAATGAATGAAAGCCACCATTAGATAGGAAATTTTCTGTAAAATTGTTTTTATCTATTTTTTCAAAATTTTTTTTCAAAGTTTCGTCGATCGCTGATTGGTTGAAAAATAAAAATGCTTAAAAGTCACTTTTGATCCCGAAAATGAAACCGCATGATAAAATAAGAGTAAAAAAATATTTTTAAATTTTGTCACAAATCAGAAAATGATTGTTAAGGTTACTCGAAATGACGAAAATTAAGAGCTCATGAGATAAACCAAAAATGCTTATTTGTGGATTTATCCATAATCTTGCGAAAAACTGCATCACAAATTATTTTTGACCGAAACACCATAAGATACAGTATGTTTACAAGAAGACACTTTCAAAACTGCAAAATGTATCTCCTTCAAAATTTAGCTCCATTTTTCACAGATCACGTTATGGTAGTATGTCAATCTTTAAAGATACGCTTTTTTTGATCCGGCGACTAAACAATTCTAGAACGCCAAATAACCGACGATTTTTCACAATTTAAGACTGCGAAATCTATCTCTTCCGAGGATATATTTGCCAAATGGCACAAATTTTTATCAAGTATTCTCCAGAACATTTGTAAGAGATTAAGACAGGTTTCACTACCCGCCGTGGTTTAAAAAGAGGATTTTTAATTTAATTTTGTTGAAAATGAGCCGAAAATCGGCCGAAGGCCGATAAAGGGAATTTTATATTTTTCTTAAATTTGCCGAAACCGAGCTTTTTCAAATCGAGCTTGCCGAATCCGAGCTTCAGATTCGGCAAGTTCGGTTTCGGCAAGCTTGGTTTGAAAAAGTTCGGATTCGGCAAGCTCGGTTTGAAAAAGATCGGATTCGGCAAGCTCGGTTTAGGCAAGTTTGATGGTAGGCAAGCTTGGTTTAGGCAAGATCGGTGGTAGGCAAGCTCGGTTCAGGCAAGTTCGGTGGTCGGCAACCTCTTTTTGCAGAGCTTGCCGACAGAAATTCGGCAAGCCCGGTTAAGTCGCCTTAATCTTGTGAAATAAAAGTTCAACCTGAAATTTTGATGACTACACCAATCGTCACATTGTCGTAACAGGAGGTCACTTCGCAAAATTTCAAAATCTATCTCCTCCGAGACAATATATCGAAATTTTTTCAAAAGTTGACATAATACCTGGAATAAGCAGGCTTGGATTCGTGGGAGAGCGATTTACAGTTAAACGACTGAATTTTCCTAGTGATCCAATAAAGCAGCGATTTTGGCCGTTTTTCAACAAAATTAAATGAAAAATATAAAATCCGCCTTTATCGGTCTTTGGCCGATTTAAAGCTCAATTTTTAACATAATTAAATTAAAAATCCTCTTTTTAAACCACGGCGGGGAGTAAAACGTGACTTTATCTCTAACAAATGTTCTAAAGAATACTTGCTAAAGATTTGAGCTATTTGACTAATATATCCTCGGAGGTGATAGATTTTGAAGTTTGAAATTGTGAAAAATCGTCGGTTATTTGGCGTTTTAGAATTGTCCAGTCGCCGGATCAAAACAACACTTGTCTGAAAAGATTGACATACTACCGTTACGTGATCTATGAAAATTGGAGCTTTTAATAAAAAATTTTGTTTATACTAAAATTGACAATTTTCGTCATTTTGATTTCCCTTAACCTTTACGCACCAATAATTTCTTACCCCGGTACGCACCACTCGTACATAATTGTACGAGCACTTTTCAAAAAATCATAAAAGCAGTACCATGGTGTACCACTCATCCGATTAAAAAGTTAAGGCTGAGGCACATAGTTCAAACAATTATCTTCAACCTTATTTTTATTTAATAACAATATATCGATTTTCAAGTGGTCAAACACCACACTATTGCGCCCCCGGGAAAGACATTTTAGATATTTTTGTCTATATTTCAAAACCCAGACATTTTCAAATTATACATTTTAATCACATATTAAGTATTGAATAATTTTCATGACACACATATTTAAAAAAAAATAACGATTAGTATTATTCGAGATTTTTTTTTGTAATTTTCTATTTTCGAAAAATTTTCTATTTTTTCTCTGGCTTTAATGTCATAATTATCGCAAAATACAGATTATATAGAGATGATTTGAAAATGATAGAGAGCAATCTAAAAGAATGATTTGCCACAGCCGGACATGTGGGCAGAGCGTCCATATCCCGTAGTGCCCGGATATCAGGGCCCGGTGTTCGTTCAAAACAAGATAAAAATCAAAAAAATAAATAATTAGAGGTAAAGCTGTGATTGATTAACTTCAAGAAAAATATATTCATACTAGAGAAATATTTATCGGTAAGTGGGGTTGATATATTATCATACCCGAGTTCAAATATATGATTTTTTTAACTTACATGTTAATTTTAGGTTTTTTTTTGGAAATTCAATAAACTCACCGTAAAAGCGCTCGCGTCGGCAACATAAAAGTCGGATTTTATTTTTTAAAAGATGGTTCAAATGGCCGAACAATTTTGTATCAGTGATTGGATTCGTAAATCATAGTAACCACTCGATAAATTTTTATCGTTTGTTTTACGAGACAAAAGTGCTCAAAAAAACCTTTCTCATTTCTCAAGCGCTATAACTCCATAAAAATTCTCTAACAGCATTTTAATTTAGATATTCGGAATTCTCGTACAATTATCAGTTCTCCCTGAAAGTACCGATACAAAATATGTGCACACTTAAATGTGAGAGGGGTTTGTTTGAGTCGTTTCCTGACTCAAAAAGGAGCACTCAAAATATATTTTTGTTTTGTCTTTCGAGAGGTATAACTTAGAGGGTATTAATGCAATCCATTTTTTAATTCGATATTTGAAAATTTCAGACAATTTTGTATAATCATGGTGAATCTCCAAAATAAATATTTAGCGGTTAAAATTCTACAGAGACTTCGTGAGTCGAAAAAGGTCAATCTCGTACAATAGTGTACGATGAGTGCGTACAGGTTAACAACCATTTTCCAATTTGTAAAAAACTTTTGAAATATGTTTTCTTGTCTAGTTTAATTGTGCGGTTTCATTTCCGGGGTCAAAAATAACTTTTGAGCATTTTTATTTTTCAACCAATCAGCGATCGGCAAAATTTTGAAAATTTTGCTAAAAAAATAAATTTGAATGAATCTTTAAAAAATTTTTATCTAATGGTTACCTTCATTTATTTCTTATAATGAGATTTCCTCTAAATGAAAAAAACATTGTTGCTGTTTACACCAACAAATCATGAAATCGCCTCTAGGACCACCTGTGGTCATCTGAGACCCATAGTTGCTAATACTGTTTACACAAAATCGATGCTTGCGCATCTTTTTAGCACCCAAAATCATTGGATTGTAGTAAATTGAGTTTTCGGGCACCTCCATTTCCGGTGCTAAACCACGTGATCTTGGTCCTCTTTAAAATTATATTACAATTATTTTGAATGATAGGCTATCATTGATAGGCTATCATTGATAGCCTATCACATAAATGCTAAATACGTAAATTTTGTAAAATAACGATAATTTTCGTCATTATGAGTACCTTTCATACCCGTTTTCTGACTTTGGGAAATTTATAAAAGTATTTTTCAGTCTGTTTTAACCCCGCGGTTTTATTTCCGCTGTCAAAACTGACTTTTAAGCAACTTTATTTTTAACCAATCAGCAAAAATTTCGAGAATTTTATTGGAAAATGAGTAAAAATGAATCTCCAGAAAATTTCCTATTTAACAGTGATTTTTAATCATTTCAAATGTTGACATTTTATTTAAATGCTTAATACTGTGGTGTTGTTTACAAGTTAGAAACTATCAGTAAAAGCTGAGAATTTTTTAGCGAAACCAACGAAAGAAGTATTTTTTTTAGGTTGCTAAATCATTGACTCGATGATGCACATTAAGTAAATTGCATATAAAGCTGAATGTATGATTTTAAAGTCATGTTTTTAGAAAAAAAGACTAAACTGACGTACATAGTACTTTTCACAGGCCTATAAGTATTTTTTCTCCGACAGTTGGGGGATAATTTTTTTATGTCAATCAATCATGAGTTTACAACATCTACTAAAAATTAGAGTGTACATGGTTTCAAAATTTCTAAAAAAAAATTGATTTTGTGAAAAAATGCCGATTTTTGTGATTTTCATACCCCAAAAACTGCCATTTTTGAAGAAAATTGTCAATAAAAAAAATTTTCTGAAGTAGTTTAACCCAAGGAATTCATTTTGGGGCCAAAAATGACTTTTGAGCAATTTTTATTTTAGCCAATGAGGAAGCACCAAAATTTTGAAAATTTATGTCGACAAATTTCAAAAAAATAATCTCCTAAAAATTTGACACAGAATGGCTTCCTCGGATTTCCCTCAATGTTGTGCTATATAGGAAATGCTTCATTTGTCACGCCGCGGCCGGGTTCACCCATCCTAATAGGGATACTTTTTATGTAATATTTTGCAACTTCTCGACGTCGGAAGTCAATTTTATATAACCTTTTCTTCTCGCAACGTCAATTTTATATAACATTTTTTTTATGAAACAAATTAAAAATTGATAAGCCTTCGATTTATAAGAATCACTTTCAAATCAGAATATAAAAATTTAGAAATTTTCCACAGGTTATAACAAAAATAACTTCGCGCTCAAAATGTAAAAAATAGTAGGTCTCGAAATAAAGCAATTATCCATTTAATACCTCCAATCTGCTACGTTGTTATTTTTTGAAAAACTGAGACAAAGAATTTTGTCCAGCAAGCTATCATTATGAAAAAAATATATATGAAATCAAAAAATATTTTCCCGATTTGAAATTTTGAAAAATTTTGACAAGATTGTCGGTAATTGCGTATTGGAACAGAGATTTATTATTTTGATACAACACATAAAGTTTGTGTTATTTTTACCGCGATTGAAAAAGGTTAATTAAATAAAACCTGGCTTTTGATCAGGTTAAAGGGTCAGGTAAAAAACCGGTGAAAAACATTGGCAACTCTAGCAGCCTGCTAGTAGCAGGTTGATGATAAAAGCTTTGAATTATAGCCAATAATACAAAATTATTTTGTTCTCTAGAGTCTAGACAGTTGTTCGATTTTCGAACTTCGATATCACACTGCGAAAATCACAGACGCAATTATATTGAGGAAGATCAGGCCCTTAAGGGGATTGTGGGTGCTTCCAGTAATGTGCTGGGGAAAAATAGGGCGTTTTTAAAACTCAAATATCTTTTGTGAGAATTGAGTGAACGTTTATTTTTCAAATTGTATATTGTAGTCCGTAACCTTGAGAAGTCAAAAACTGATTCATTTCTAGAAAATATTATCACATCAACCTTTAAATGCATAAAACCTAATTGCTGGTATTTCTTTTCATTGAAGTATACCGTCATATCCACGTATCCAAAAATCACATAATGCCGATATTATTGATCAGAAAAAAATTCTCTACAATTTAAACCAAGCATATTTTATAAATTCATCTTAATTCGCCGAAAATTATTTTTGAAAATTCCTTGCTATAGTTAAATAAAGGCAAAATGAAGCGTATTTTACAAAAAAAAGTATACCTCACGAACGGCACATGCGATTTCTTTTCCCTTTTTCATAAATTCTTCTCTATTATCCTATTAAACTTTTAAACCAAGCAAATTTTAATAATTTTTTTTATATTTCTCGCAATCACTATTTCATGCTGATTTAATGCGCGCCATTATTACATTGATTTGGATGAAAATTGAAATATTGAAAAAGGGGCAAAAATCTTAACAATTATAATATTGAAATACTTTCATTTAATGTTATTTTTCGCTGTGATTATTATTCTTTGTGATTTGAGACTATCCTATGTCTATAATTTTAAATAAATAAATTATTTTTGCAAGCAAATCCGATATTCTAGAACTAGTTATTCCATAGTAATGAACTTTGTTTTAATTGCAATCAATTTCTCGTGTGCTGAATGGTCGGATACAAGAAAAATAATACCGAATTTGAGACCGTGGTCGAAAATAACTACTGCACCCACAATCCCCTTAAAAAAACATGTTATATTGAAATTATATTTCAACGATAACTTTTAATACTGATAGTCAAAATTCAAATTTTTACATTTATGTTAAGGGGGTGGTCGTCGCACTATTGTTAGCACCATATTGATTCGACGAGCCATCCGTAACTTCCACTTTTTATAAATAATTCTTTTTCTTGAGATTTTAGAAATAATTTAAATTTCGGATGAAATTTTATTTTGTCAATATTTAAAATTTTTTTTAAAAAATGGAGTAAATATGCTAAAAATGAATAAATAGGGCCTTTTGAAATATTTGAAGTAAAAGACAAATTAATACAGTGTTTTACTGATTTAACTTAATGTTTTCAAATAATAATGAAGAAAAAAAAATGAAAAGTTTTCTTAATGAAAACCAGGATATTTTAATAAGCAAAATTGATAAATAAAAAAATATTGCTTTATTTGAAAAAACATGCTATATTTAAAAAATTGGGGAAGAATTTAATAATGATTGTTACAAAAAGTTGAAAGAAAGCCCTTTTAAAACAGATTTGAAGCCTTATCACAAACAAATAAATGAACTTAAACCTTTTGTATCTAAAAAAAGTTTATACAAATTAACACCCACTCAAAATTTGAAAAAAAGCATGTGGATTAGTTAAAATGCACAAACTTGATAAACCTTTCAGGATCATAGTGAGCAGTATAAATTCTTTATGCAGGGGTGCAGAAATTTATCTACATAAGATTTTTAACAAATTTTTGCCAGATTGCAAATATTCGATCGCTTCAACGAAAAAATTCAAAACGTGGTTTATGCATGAACGAAAAAATTGTGAAAATTCAGATTATCAAATTTTGACACTTGATATTGTGAAAATTTACCCTTCTGTAGACATCGAATTCACTATTAAACACATAATTAAAAAAATCTATGAAAATCCAGCTAATTATTTTGATATAAAGAAATTTTTAAAAAATTTATCACGGAAATTTTAACAACATTCACTTCCTTCGAATGTCTAGCAGGTTACTACAAACAAACTTATGGATGTAATATGGACAGCAAATTATCTCCAATAATTTCAAATATTTTTTATCTATTTTAGAAGCAAAATTTATTGATGAAAATATAATTTAAGGGAATTTTTTGGGATATAAAAGATATGTAGATGACGTATTTTTAGTTGTGAAAAAATCTGAAAAAACAGTATTTGCCGAAAAATAAAGAATTTACATACTAGTAAGGGTGTTAATTTCACAATAAATGAACTCACAAATAATAATTTATTAACTAAAGTTAAATATTTAATAACTTCAATTTTTTTAAAAAATGGCCAATTCGAGTTTAAAAATTTTTGGGATATGAAAGATTTGTAGATGACGTATCTTTAGTTGTGAAAAAATCTGAAAAAAAAAGTATTTTCCGAAAAATAAACAATTTACATACTAGTAAGGGTGTCAATTTCACAATAAATGAACTCACAGATGAAAATTTAGTATATTTAATTACTTCAATTTTTTTTAAAAATGGCCAAGTCGAGTTTAAAAATTATACTACAGCATCTAATGTTGTTACAAACTTTAAAAAAAGTGAAACTCCGTTGAAGTATTAAATTTCAGCACTTGTTGGCTCGATTTATAGAGCAAATGATACATGTTCTAATGAGGAAGATTTAAGTTTAACCCTAGAAACCTAGTAACACAATTTTTAAATATTGGTTATCCTAAATCTCTCATAACCGAAAAAATACAAACTATAAAAACAAATAAATTTTCTCCTAAAAAATCAATTGATTGGGATGCAGAAATTAAACAAAATCCCGACAGAAATTTTTCATTTAAATTGCCTTTTACTTCGAATAGATGTCAAAAAATTGAAAAAAAATTCCGAAAAATAATAAAATCAATCACTCCAGAATTTAATATAAACTTTGGTTAGAAAACTGTAAAGTTAAGTCAAATCATAACTCCTAAAACAAAGCCCACTACTCCAAATTTAGAATGTCCAGGGACCGGTTATAATTTTAAATGCTATTGCAACACGTGTTACATTGGAGAAAGTCGAAGACCCCTTATAAAATGCATTGCTAAACATTCTCAACTTTCGTCAAAATCTGCCATCACAAAACATATATATTCATGTTCAGCTTAGCTTGACGCATTAAAAGAAAAATTTGACGAGATGCCAACTCGCAATACAAAATATTTTCTTGCTTAACGTTTTAGCATTATTGTAAAAATTTATACAACTATTATGATAGAACTCTCATCGAGGCACTAGCAATAACTTTTTTTGAATTTACATTAAATGAGCAGGTTTATCACAAAGCTGTTGCTTTCATTTAGAAATAAGGCATTCATCTGTGAAAATTTTGGTGCCTTATTTCTAAAAAACATTAAAATTTCTAGAATCTCAAAAACAACCTGTTTTGTTTTATTTTTCATCATAATTAGTAAATTTATCGTATATTCAAGGTATTTGTTATAACTTATATAATTCTGTTCATCTTGTCAACTTTTTAGTGTCCTGAAGATGGATTTTTGATCCAAAATATTAACAAAATAAAATTTCATCCGAAATTTAAATTATTTTTTTAAAATGCGAGATTTTTTGTTAAATATTTCAAAGAGAGGTAATATTTGGTCGAAAGATTTGTACGTTTGCGACAATTGTTTATTGAAAAACCCTTCAAATGCGACGACCATGCCCTTGAGAACGTGACCGGAATTCAAAAATAAGTATATTGCAAAAATTAGTATTCAAAGATGCTAGAGTTTTGCGATATCACCTTCGTCGGGCACGTCGATTGTCTAAACCTGACAAAAAATTTGAATTTTTCTGCCGAAAATTTGAAATATTTTTCATTTTGATCCTCATGATTCATTCTCTGTTCAATATTTGGCCCATAATTAAATCGGCTTGTTTTTTAAAAAATTGACTATTTGGTCGTTTCTGTAAGAAAAATTAAAATTTCTCTACAGGGAATAAGTAGCCTATTATCCATTTAGGACAAAAAAGAGACTAAAGAGGAAGTGAAAAATTCCAGGAGTCCAATTGTAATGATTTTTTGCAGTGAATTAGATAAAAAAGTGAAAAATAAGGGTTTTTGAGGTCAATTTTCTTAATTGCTAAGTATTTATCACCATTTTAAAAAGTCTTTAACAAATGTTCAAAACGATCACACGTTAAAAAAGAAGAAAAATTTTCCGTGATCACTTTTTATCATTTGATAATTGGTTAATTTTGACCAACAGCCCTTGTATCGCAATTCTTGACCCTAAATCATTAATGAGTAACGCATCAACTGAGTAATTGATCGACTTATTCAATAATTAACGTTTTTGCATTTCTTTCTAAAATATTTTACTGTATTACAGTACTGATTTTTTGCAAAAATTTACTACATCATCACAGAAAACTATTGTATGTGATCCTCAAAAACCGGAGGTACAAAAGCCATATTGCCTTTTCAATAACCATAGACTTTTCTCAGAAAAACTTTTGCCATGTTTTGTAAAAAACTGTTTTTCTGAAGAATTTTTTGTTCAAAAAAATTTGGAAAATAATAGTAATGTTTGCAAAAAAACCTGCCATTCATCACACGAACATCAAAATACGATTATCGTATAAGAATGTTGAAATAATTTAATAATTAACTAATAGTGATGCTTTTTATGTAATATTTTGCAACTTCTCGACGTCGAAAGTCCATTTTATATAACTTTTTTTTCTCGCAACGTCAATTTTATATAACATTTTTTTAATAAATCAAATTAAAAATTCATCACACAAACATCAAAATACGATTATCGTATAAGAATGTTGAAATAATTTAATAATTAACGGGATATAATGAAATGGCAATTATTTTCAAAATTACATTCATGAGCTCGGATGTGGAAGAACAAATTATTGGATGGAGTAAAATGTCGTAATGGTACATTTTTTCATACATAAATTAAAACATTTTTATTATCTATCCTGAATTCTTAATTATATTGTCATTTTTTGTCCAGATGTACATCTTTTATTTCATGTAACAAGCACATAAAATGAAGTGCCGGAAATATGTTTTCGAGTAAATATTCAAGTATAATTAATAAATATAACGTAACAAAACTTCCTTGACCACAGCGATTTGATTGACTGAAGGGCATTTTTTATTACGTTAAATTAAATAATTATTCTATAATTTTCAATCGAAAACATGTTTTCGAGCACTTTATTTTATGTGTTCGTTCAACGGACTCCGTTGCTTAAACAAATCTATTTCATCTGGACGAGAACATATAATCAAATTCAAAATACATAGACTACATATGTTTGACTGTACTTATGTAACAGTATGTAACATGCCGTAATTTTTTTTTGTTATTATAATGATTGATTGCCAATAATTATAATAACGCCCAAATAATAGTAAACGACATTTAAAAATTATTTCTAACTAATGTTGTCTTATTGATGATCTTAGTGATTGCTTGAGTGACTCACACCGATCAACTTGGGCGGTCCCAATGTCAAGCACCTATGCCTATAATTATACTCAAGACAATCACTTTAGTGTCTTAAGACAACATTAGTGGGATTTGAAAACGCGGTATAGAGATAACAAGCATTTTTAAGATGGACTTAGATTGGGAAAAGGATATGCCCGAGTGATTTCACGCAATAATATATCACGCAATAATATACATGACAATTATTCTTTCACGATTTGTTACAAAATTATTCATCATAGTGATATTGATCATCCAGGAATTATTTGATAAGTGAAATTAACACGTTTCACTAACTCCGAGGCGAAAAAATGCGTCTATCCTAGCGCCTCGCTCCAGTGCAGACTCTGCTCTAGTTTGCTCTTTATCACTGTTTCAGGTCAATTGCAGAGGAGATTTCGTGTTAGTTTTCAACTCAAATCCCCAGGCAAATTTTTTGGAAGTGGAACTCAGTCCCAATTTTGCATCAGATTATAGCTAAATAGCTTGAAAACTGTTTAAGAGCATAGCAGCCATTATCACGGAATTTTCTAACCCCTGTTCCTGAGTGTTGGAATGCAATTTTCGTTGTTGTTTTCTCATTTGACACCTCTCAAGGACTCAAATAACAATTTGTTTTTCTTTTATTCAAATCCTTCGAGCTGAATTTCAAAATTTTAAGACACAAATTAGCTATGAAAATCCGATCAACGTTTCGTTCACTATGAATCATTAAAAGCACCGTTATGCGCCGTCCTAAAAAACAATTTGCGTATCAAACGGTATTAAAAATCGCATGTCGGAGGTTGCTTTAACTTTACAGTTTTGATTCATAATGTTATTTTTTTGTATTCATTTCTCCATGATTTTTACTGATAAAAAATTAGATCTCCATCGATATTTTCCTGTTATATCTTAAATTTCGCTCGTACCTTTGAAAACTATTTAATCACGAATTTTTCTCATCTTTATTGCATGGCCTTTAAATATAACCCCCGGCGTTGAATTTTTTAACATGTATATATTTAAACACAAGTTATTTTATTTTAATTTCAATCAAAGTTGAACAACTTAAAAAAATTATTCACGATAAAAAGCCACGATTGAAAGCCACTTTCACCTAGAACTTGCCTCGAACTAGTTTGACCCAGGGATCGGCATTTGAAAAATTGAAACTGGATCGTATCGTATCTAAGGAGGGTGATTCAAAAACTGGATCGTACCGTATCTAGGGGGCTCAAAATAAGAACTGGATCGTATTGTATCTGGAGGGTGTAAAAAATGGATCGTATCGTATTTAGAGGGGGGAATAAAAACTGGATCGTATCGTCTCTAGAGGAGTGAAATAAAAATGAGATCGTATCGCAAAAAACAATACGATCCAATCATGCCGATCCCTGGTTTGATCAAACTACTGGAGCCACGCTGGATAGTTTTCTAACTTGTTATTGCGAATGGGGGAGGTGAAAATTCTTGAAAAGAAGCTTTTAATGGAAAAAGCATGTTCATACAAAAAAAATGTAAATTTAAAACATGAAGTACACATTGTGAGTCGGTAAACGTTAAAATGACCACCCGGAACTCATTATACGGTATGATTTAAAGAAAAATTATTAATTATTTCAACATTTTATCACACAAATGAATCATACATCGAATGAAAAGTAACCGAATTCGATGAACTTTTAATGAAACATTTCAAGACAATTCGAAATAAGAAATTTGAAAAGCCTGGAATTGTTATCTATGTTTTTGACCAATCTTGAACTTAAATTTTTGAGGTAGTAGAGACCACTCTCAAATAGTTAAGAATCCTTAGTATATGCCGCTAACACTGTGTTCCATCTGCCATGATCTGAAAATCAGCAAAAACTCGAAGTCTTGGTTTTTACAAAATCTGTCCTAGAACCAAATAAGAATTAAAATTTCACTCTCACAAATTTGTTGTGATTATTTATTGACAATTTTGAAGTACAGAAAACTTTGTAAGAAAACTGTTCGAATGTATAACACGGATGAGATATAAAATTCATATTTTTCGTTAAAATATTTTGAAATTTTTGGAAAAAATAAGAGATTCTGAAATTTTAAAACGATTTATGTAAATTTTTGTCGATCACATTCGCACTCACAATTTTTTTTTCCAGGAAAATAATGATGCAAATTTGATCAGAAATTAAAATTTTTGGTCTGAAATTGAATTTTTTTCCTGAATTTCACCTGAAGTCTGAATGTTTAAAAATATTTCATTTCTTTATTTTTAAATTTGCAAAAAAAAGAATAATCCCAGAAAAGATTATTCTGAGAAAATAAAGTTTAAATTCGATTATCTTTGAACTATCAAACTGTATTTGTTAAATATCAAAATTTAATTGGTCGCGGAGTTATACTACACTCACTCCACCTGCACAACAGATTAATCAGACTCGCCGCGATTCATATTGCTCCATATGACCTGTATATAGACCTCCTTACGCTCACCTTGGCAGGCAAACAACAAGGAAAATAAAGAATTCTCATGTCTACAGGAGTCATTTAAATGCTAACTTTTTTACATTTTTGTACTGCATTAAACTGAAAATTAGTTGAAGGAGATTGTAAGGTTCTCGATCTTATTATTGAGACGTTGGACTGGGTTAGCCCTATTTTACCCAGCCTATTGTTCTGCTTATTTCAATAAAATGCCGCGAGTGTTGTGTTTCGTTTGTATTTATTTACAGATTAATAATTTGAAATTATTGTGTGACAAACACTAAAAACAAGCGAATAAAAGTTCAGAGGATAATCAGAAAGGATAAACAATTACAGAATTGCTGAATTATTTTTGTGCAACCACCTGCGATTTACTTCTCTTAAAACCTAAAAAATATTTCTGTTCACAGAAAAAATACTGATGATGGTTTGATATAAACTGAAAGCTTTAATATAATGTATAGTTAGTCTATTAAAATGCATATATTATACCTCGAAAACAATTCAACAATTACAGAATTGTTAATTTAAATTCATATTGAAAAATTTTTCAAGCTTCATTTTCGAAATTATTAACTGCCCTGATCAACTGGATGATTTTCGACGAATTCTCTTTGGAATCGGAGTTTTCAGAATCGGAAAATATCCAATTTTGGATTAACCGCATAGATAGCCAAAGGTTTAAAAATTGGAAATTTTATAGCAATACTGTAAAACGAAAAGAGATTTTTCATATAACTAAGAGTTTTAGTTTGTCGTGGATTAAAGTTTGAAAATAAAACTTTATATGTTGAAATTTGACCGCCAAGGCACCAGAGCCGATATATCGGCTCTACTCTGAAAGTTGTTTACAGAAAGCTCATGGTAGTTGAAGATCCAATTACTTTTTTGATTTTACAAATTTTGATTTTTAGTTCTAGAAAATAAAGTTAGAAAACCAAGGTGTAGCATATCACGTGATACGTGCTCATCGTAGTATTCACAAATTTTATTTTTATGGGTACCAACGCACAAGTATCTGCCCTACGTCACATTATAAGCCGATTAGATCCATATCACCAATCAAAAGTTATTTCGAAAAAGTAACAAAAAATGATGAAAAAACCACAAATTTTTATGAAAAATGGCTAATTTTTAAAATAAAAGCAAATTAATATACTTTTTTTATTATGTTTAATCTTACATAGTAATCAAGTGAAAGTGTGGACAATTTTTGATTGATTAAATTTATATTTATAATACATAATTTTTTTCATGGAATACTTAAATTGAAAATTTTGAAATTTCACTTCCAAAAAAAATTATCTGTCCCAACTTGGGACTCCCAAGATACGAATAAATTTTACTGTTAATAGTTTTGTATGCACAAAACACTTTCCTAAAAACTGGCTTATTTCACATTTGTATTTGGTGTCTAGTTTTGAAATAATTTCTCCGGAAGTAAAATTTCGGCGAAAAATCCAAAAAAAAACATCTCCTCGTAATATTCGAACCGAATATCCCCAAAAAAATGAGTATTTTTTTTGGAATCACCGCAAAATTATTTAATGTATTCGGAAGAAACAATTCTGTGACATTTTTTCTGCTCTTTTTAGAAGGTTTTAGGTAGGCTTGAGCCGATATATCGGCTCCATGATTCCAAGGGTTAAACGACTGAATTCAACTTAAACAAAATAAAAATTATAATGTAGAATTTGAAAACTAAAAAAATTTCGAACAAAAAACTACTTACTCGTGCATCTGGTGGGACAGGACTCAAATTCTCATTTTTTATTTTACGAATTTCATTTTAATTTTTATATAATTTTTTGAGAACAATAGACATATTATTATACCCAGCAGCACTTCCAAAGGTCAAAAATTTCATTAAGTTGTTAAAATTCATTTCCGAAAACTGGATTACCATCTGACTTCGAAAATACAAATCGCGCTGTGATATGAATGTATTTTGCGCGCTGTGAGTTCATTCCCAAACAAATATTTTGTGGTCCTTCTATTAACTTGGCAAACACAGATGTCGGCTGAAATAGTCTGAATCAATTAGGGCTAACCAAGTCCAACACAACCCGCATGGACAACTCTTTAAGTCTTCTCTTTGCCTCTCTTACTTTTTGAAATAAAGCAACCTTGTCGAGGCACCCTTTTCAATCTCAAAAATTGACCTGAAGTTTTTCACATGAACATTTACCTTAAATTGAATTTTAAAGGCTTTCACCAGTATGAAATTTTCAATAATTCTACATATTCTACATTTTACATTCTGTTTGTGTTAAAAAATTAGACGATTTATCCATCCAATCAAAAGTCATGCGACGCTATTTGCCTTACTTGGCGCTAATCAGTCACCTCCCGCCGGTTTTATAGATGCCGCAGATTGTTGCGGTAGAATTCTTTTGGTAGCCAATAAAAAAGTGTTTTTTATATTGATATGTGAAAATAATATCCTTCCAGTTTTTCTCCAAATAATGGTTTCACGCCAAAAAAAAAATTTAATGCTCTCTGATAAAATTGACCTTGAAATGATAAAAATTATATTTTACATAATTGGTCTGATACACAATTGTTAGAGCTTTAAAATGGATTTATTATGTGAGCGTTAACGTGTCCTGTTATGATCATACTTAACTAACCGCGGCCAGGTTAAAGAAGTCTTAACCCACATACTCATTTTGGTAATCTATTACCAGCTCGACTCCGGAGCGCTTAAATTTATATAGTTGCCATTATCGGATTAACTTCATATTAACAATGCTTAGCTTTTTCACAATTCCTGATCTCTTGGTGCTAAAATGATTTCTCTATCTTGTTTACTTCTTGAGATAAAGCAACTTTGTCGCGTCGAAATTTCGCACATGAAAAGTTTAGATGAGTTTTTGAAAGTTGAGAAATCTTCTGAAAAATAAATAAACGCCTTTCACCAGATAGAATTTTTGATTTAATTTTTGTGTCCAAAAATCAAAGATTTTCATTCATAGATTCGAAAAAAATTACTTTATTTTTGATTTTCTCACCTCAAAATATTTTCAATTTTTTCTCTTAAAATCAATTTCATTCCGGAAATAAAAAAAATTTAGTGCTTTTTATAAGATACAAATCATAAATGAAGCTTTACTTTGACAAACAACTGAAAATTGATACTATT